>JARUHE010175826.1:0-13846 GCA_031471125.1 Archaeomysis grebnitzkii | reverse complement strand
ATTTTAACGATGTCTCAGTGAGAGTTTATTGATTCCAGAAAATTAAATAATTTTGCAAAAAACAAGTTGGCCTGATGAGTTAAAATTCCTAACTCTAAATAAACACATCACACTTTGAACAATAAGAATTACAAGATTTGTTGATATTCAAATGACTAAAGAAAAATATTTAAAACCAGTACGAATGATGTCAAAATGTGTTTTGTTATCAGGGCCAACTGGATTGAGATAAGCCAGCAAGCATAATGAAGCCACTATTTATTCCAAGATTATTTCAGCTTTCAATATATCCTCAGTTTGCTTTATTCTTTTGTGTCGTTTTCGTTTTATCTACGGTTTGTAGTTTGATTTTTTTTGTTTGTCTATTCAGATGTTTGCTTTAAATGTTTAAAGTATTCTTATTTAAACTGGTTTTCGAATTATTTTTCACGACAAATTACTAAGTATTAACTTTTGTTGTTTTTCACATGTTTTTTTATGTGTACATTTATTCTACTTCAATACATACACGTTTTTATCTTGATTTAGAGAAAAATAAAAAATAGGTATTATTAATTTTCCTTTAATTTACTTAAGACTGTCTCAATAAATAAAAAATTGTTCCAAGTAAAACTATTTAACCAACGACTTTATAGAAAAATGATTTAAATCTTAACTTCACGCGATATCACGCAAAGGAACACTTTCAAGAATAAATACAATCACGCAAACATCCAATATTATTTTCAATAAATAAATAAATTAATAAATTAGATAAATCTTTAGATTTCAACTATAGTAATTCGAATAGAAATTTTAATTGATATTTTAATATAATTCCTCACCATGATCACTCGACACCAAAACATTGAAATATGAAATCTAATTTCTTTTTAATTTGATGTGTAGAAGGAATTAATTCAGAGAAAACAAGTGGAAGGAATTTAATATTTTTAACAAATCGGAAATTTTAATTAGATCGAAGGGCATTTTTTCATCTCTTGTGTATGTATGTTTATGTTGCTCAATTCATCAAAATAAAGTTAATTCTCAGTTAACTGGAATTTGTCAACATTTATGCGTCTATGAATATGATTGCGTTTGCACATTTCATGTACACTAATGCATCAGTATTCCCTCGACAAACTACGAGAATAGTTTGGCAATTACTGACTTTTGATGCAATTTGTAGAGCAAATTTTACATATTTCAAGGTAACAAGTCTACATATTATATTACTTTGATAAGTATTGGGTTTTCAAAGTTGTGACCATCAACATTAATATATGTTTCAACTCTGCTTTGTTTTACATCAGTGCTAAATAAATATTGAATATTTTAAAACGAAGCCAATAACATTCACCCACGACGTGGTTTCAGTTTGACTTGAGCTAAAGCCTACTTTTCATTCACTCCAATTGACGAAAATGAAATGTTAATCGTGCACGAAAATGTGCAAAACAAATGCACGAAACTTAATTATTCTTGAGACAAAGGAATATTTAAAGTTTGGACGTCTTCTAATTTACTTGCAAGTGAGTGAATATCGGAAGGTCGAAATTGGACATTCCAGTCGTTATTCCGGCGATAAACTCTTGTGTGAAGTAAACCAGACATGGCAGCGCGCCAAATAAACTCCTCTCCATTTACTAACCTAATCTACTTTATATTGCAAGTATTAAATCTAGCTGGAGTACTTAATCGCCGATAAAATAGAAAATATTTTTCCAATAATCGATTGGTGGGTGCTGTGGAAACACTTCCTTAGGTAGATACGAATCCGTTATACATTTTTGATTTTATTAAAATAAATATTCTAAATTGACAATTATTTTAAATATTATTCAGTTTTTAAAGTGATTTGTGGATTGCGAAACAAACACAATAAGATTAGCAGATTTATTTGCAAAAAATAGTGTAATATAAGAAATCGAAATATCATAAAACCAAAGGATAAATTGAACAAAAATCTGAGGTATTAAATTTGAACTTTATTTAAAAAGATTTGCTCAAACTAAGATTTATTTAAATTTTAAAAAGAAATGAATGTGCAATTTCACACGAAATTACACTGAACGGCCCTTTACTGAAACAAACAAATGAGGGCCATTCTAGAATATTCATTTCCATAAAATGGCAAAAATATAAAATATATGTTTTCTTAAGTTTGAGAAAGTATGTTAAAAACACAATTTCACTTAATAATTAATAAAAATAAACCCAATGTTGTATTGTTAGAATAGCAGGGTGTTACTAACAGTTAGGGCTTCGTTTACAAAATTAATAAAAAAAAATTGGTAAAAATATATTGTCTAATAAAATAGTTTAGGTGTGAATAAGTTATTTGATGTAAAAATATCGGTTGTAATAAAGTTTTAAAAAAATTAAATCTATGGAATGGTCTGAAATTATTGTTGTCAATTGTGGAAGCCTAAATGAAAACATTTTTGGTCACATTGTCCTCAGAGTTTACATTGTTTTTTTTGCAAACAAATGCTCCCCATCCATCAGAGGGTTCTAATTTCTATGCCTATGACCGATTGGGAATCATATGTACTCATGCAAAATATCAAGACTTTGGAGTGATTTGTTCTCGAGTTTTAGAGGCGCACACACACCAATCCAAGACCAGTATGTATGTATACACAAATTATTATGTTTTTACGGTACATAAGCAAGAAGTTATTTTTTACTCCGTATATAATACATTTCATCAAATAGTGAAATACTAATTTTAAACAAACAAGCCATGTCTTATGGTTGGTAACTACGCTATTGACTGGATAAGACTATTTAATGCAGAACATAAATATTAGAGGTTGAAATAATAACCCACCCATATTTTTTTGTTCTTTCTCTCAACATACCTTATGGTTCGAAACAGCACAAGTGGGTTAACCCACATTCAAATAACTGAACTGACCTTACTTGTGCTATTGTCGATCCATATATAATAAAAGTGTAGGTGTTAACGGTCATCTTACATCTTTTCTCTTGCTTTTCACTTTTCTTCTGGGCATGTAAATAATTAAAGAACTTTAACCAAACTAATTTTTTCTGTAACTTATTTTTTTAGTTAAGAAATAATTCGTCAATTATTTTTTTTAGTTAAAAATGATTTTATGGTTTCTTTCAAGAAAGGACATTATGTATCGTTCAAGCTATTAATGTAGCACACAACCTAAGCAAAATTAAATTCATTTAATAATTAAATATTTTTAAAGAGGAAAATGATTTGTTTGTTTTGCATGACAGAACTTTCATTGGAAGTGAAACTTGCAAATCACTAGCCTATCGGTTTTCAAAAGAATGAGTCATCAAAGTGAAACTGTTCTTAGATGGAAATATTTTTTCTTTGGGTTCAATTGGAACATTGATAAGAATAAATTCATCTCTCCACAAACATCATCCAGTGTACGATAATAATTGCAGTAAATTACAAACAATTTGAAACTACTTTTATTTGTCAGATACCTTCATATACAAAGAGATATATTTGTACAGTCAACCGCACAATAATCGCACATTTTTCTAATTGAAAAATAAGAATAATGAAGTTATAAATGATTATTTTTTGTTGTATATTTCATACTGTGAAAATCTAGCCAAAATGTGCGATTATTGTGCTGTCGATTGTACATATTATAAATGCTCGAACGAAGTTGTTTTGCAAGGGCAGTTTAAAAAAGAGATTACTAAGTAAAGTACTAATCTTTTTGGGTTTATTCAAAAGTGTAGAATTTTATTATTTTATACAGTATTTGGAAAACTATTTTAAAAATAGTTTGACGTAAGTCATTCAAGTAACTCTTATCATCCAATAGTATTGTCCGGTATTCTAATGTTTATCTGAGTTATGGAGTAATGTTTCATATATCCTAGAGATTTCGTATCTCAGGAAGACAGAATACTTACAGTTTTCTAAGATTTAAATCATAGAAAACGAGTAACATATTTATGGATAACAATAACATTTTTATTCTGCGCGTTCTAATTATAAATTTGGTTACTAAAACAACTGTAGGTAAATACAATATATAAATCACTTATTTTACTGAGCAAAATGGAATCCGTTCCACAAACAAAGATTGGATGAATAACAGAAGGGATAAACAAGGTTAAAGATAGGATTAATACAATTAAAGATAAGTCCCATTAGAAATGGAAAGTTAGAGATAGGAAAAGTCTCTTTGAAGTGAAAGAGAAATCTCGTAAATAAAAGCCCGAATAAAAATAGCGTAAGTTTGAAAAAATAAATAAATAAATAAAAAAAAGCGCAAGGTTGAAAAATTCTACACATGCACGTAATATTTGCGCCCAATTTCTTTCCAGAAGTTGGATGCCAATAGATGGAAGATAAGTTACTCGATTACTTCAGTCGATTACAAAACGAGCTGACAAACATAAAATTTTGGCACGCTGCCCAAAAAACTTGCACGGTTTTTATTATAAAAAACTTTATTGAAGACTCAATAACATTAAATCTTATTAAGAGAGGCAATAAAAACTTAATTAAATTCAGAACTTTAAAAATTTGTTTGGCATTTTTTTAGAAATCAGAAACATTCAATATGTTTTACAAATCATTTTTTAATTTTTAGCAACAAAAAGAAAAAAAAATCATAAAAAATAATATTATTTTACAGATTATATAGCTCAAATATTTTTCTCGTCATATTCATCTTAATGCTTATGCAACAGAACCAAGAATTATCAAAGAGAGAACATGTCCTTAAAGTAACCCATTAATGCTTGATCAATTAGTTACAAGGACTAAACTACACTAAAATAGTACCGAAAACCATCCTCATTTATGTAACTAATTAAGCTATTCATGCCGTAATGGGTTAGGACAATTCTCAAGTTATTTCTATTATGGTTAGGACCATAGAAATGCTATACTATTATGGTTAGGACCATAGAAATACTATACTGTTATGGTTAGGACCATAGAAATACTATACTATTATGGTTAGGACCATAGAAATACTATACTATTATGGTTAGGACCATAGAAATACTATACTATTATGGTTAAAAGTAATTTTTGCTACTTACTGTTGAACAGAATAACCAACAACTCTTTTCATCAATATGGAAAATCTGGTTTAACAAAAACCCAATTTTGTACAATCAAAGAATATAACAACAAACAAAACAAAGAATATACAACTTTGGAAGGTTATGAAATTTCTATTTTGAAACTAAAATAAATATAAACTAATGGTCTTGAATAAATGAAAAAAATAATTACATTTTTTATTATGATCTTGTAGCAATTATAAGAATTGGGAATTATCAATATGAAAACATTTTGTTCATTTATTGTCATAGCCTTAGGAAGTAATTTTTAAAGTTTGCAAATATATTATTAGTTGTGGATAATTATTAATTGCACACAAGTGTATCATTAAAATATTTTCAATCGAAACTTTCGTTTTCAATGGAAAATATTATGAACGAAATAATGAACAATATATTTTTTAGAGACAATAGAACAAAATGTTTTTGCTCGTTTTTATTTGTGAGATATAGAGAAGTAGAAAGATACAGTGAGAGTCAGTGAGTAGACTATGGATGGGTATGTTTATGCGAGGTAGAATGTGGGTGATCGTGCTAGTTGTGCGCGAGCGAGTATTTTTGGTGCAAAAGAATTTATTTCTTCATTTTTCGGCAATAATTTTTATTTATTTTTTGCAGCAATCTTAAAGTTAGAGAACAAGAACAAACCAATAGGAAAACTTTTTTAATGTTCTACTGTGAATTGTCCATGAATATCTTTCGGTTTTCAACTGAAAATAGCGATAATCACAATGTAACATTTTTTCTAATTTATTGACTAAAAACATGTGCATGAAACGACAAAACTTTAAGTGAAAAGTTAAGATTTGAACATTTTGAAGCTTCAAAAATTTAATTTAAATAAGGTGACCTTAAACACAATTGGTGTTGCCTTAACAGTTACCGAACCTTAGGAAATAGTCTCAGTTTGTCTCCATTACCGAACAACAAAATTTATTTATGAATTTATGAAAACTGGCTAAATTTATGAAAACTATAGCCATTTGGGAAACTGTCACAGTTTATATTTTGAAAATAAAACTGTAAGGAATACCTAACTAAAGCAAATTATGACGAGACATTCACCTTAGCAAATTATGACGAGAGTCATCTTAGAAAATTATGACGAGAGTCATCTTAGAAAATTAATGATCATGAAAACAGCAAATGCTATTCACAATTTAAAGACGCGGTAAAATGCCCGCACAGCCGAGAAACATAATAAGTTAGATCCCACTAATATACAGTCTCAAGTCGCACCACAAAGAAATATGGAGTTCAACGAATGCATATATGTAGAACCTGTAATTGTTGAAGGTGCTTTGTAAACAGCCTTGGTATACAAGAATATTAACCCATTAATACATGATCAATTATTTCCACAAAAACAAGGATTCCTCGAAGTTAGTATTGAATGTAAACTTTATTTTATGTGTAAAGTTTAATCCTCTGACGTTAAGTAGCGATTGAGGTTTAAATGAGATTAACCTTTTAAAATTAATGTTCTTGTTTTCATAAAATAAGAATATTTCAGCATTTTGAATTTCTTATCACATTGCAGAACTCTTAAGAACTAAGACACAGAAGCTTCTATATTTTTTACATGTAAAATAAATTATTAATCTACACAAAATGATAAGGTTGGTTTCACACAATTGATAATTTTCAATTTTGGAAATTAATATTTTCGTGATGCGGAACTCTTAATTTGTGACATTTAAAATATCTCAAAGAGTTACCTACTTAACGTTCTTGAAAAATTAATTTTAGGATTTGCTACAAAAAGGTAATAGAATTTGGAACAAAAACTAAAGTATTTAATCTGTGTGATTAATTAAACTCTTTTGTTCAATTAAGTATAATACTTAATCTTACAGTCAAGACAAAGTGAAATAGATTTGAATATGAAAAATTAGGAAATTTATAACAATAAAGATGATACGCCTGAGCAATTCCAGCACGGGTTTCGGAGAAATAAAAGCCTTGAGAATGTACCGTACTTTTCCAGATTATGTACCGTACTTTATTCTTCTACATAAAGAAATGTAATTCTGTTTGGAAATCTATTGAAAAAATACTTTCAATTGCATGATTTAGATTTATTGTTTCAGTTGCCACCGATAATAAATAATTATAAATAATAAATAATAAATAATTATAAAAGAAGTTTCGCTGAATAAAATTCTGTGAAAAGAGTTAGGTTTTGAAACTTCAAAACAAATGTTGTTTACCTTCACAATTAGTGTGAAAATAATTAAAATCATTTTAATTAACTTGCTTTGTTCAGTAAACAAAACCTTTTATTCAATTCATGAAATTTATTTCTATCAATAAACATTTAAATAGTCTGTCACAAACAACTAAATATTTGAAAACATTATTTTTTTGTTAACTAACTCAGACTGGACTATATACAAAAACAGTTTGAATACTTCACTACACAATCTGTCGCATAGATTTTATTTAGTAAGTTGTTTTCAATACCACCCTTGGTGTATTTTATGACCTATGGCTTGAAAAACTGCCATAAAGGGTAAACATTTAAATGGGGTGTTTTATGAGTAAAATGCGCTTAGCCTTCATGTATTATAAGTGTACAATTTGTGTAAGCTTTAATACATTGGAGGCAATAAATGTAAAATAGACCAACAATGTAAAGGTAGACCATTTTCTTTAGATGAACTTTGATTGAAAAAGAAGTTTCCACTTTTTATTTTTGTAAACAAAAACTAGTTTCATGACGTAGGATTGACCAGCAATGAACTTATTATTTTCAATCTTATTAAATAAGATTTAATTTCTTCTAAAGTTGTAGTTTTAGCCCAGTAACATTGATGTAATACATCTCCAGTACGTTAAAGGAAAAATTATCATTAGTTAAAAAACATTGTATTGCCATATTAATGAAACATATAATTTGATGTTCATGTGTAAAATTCAGTTTTAATTTTAAGAAATCAATACTTTTATTAAAATGTTTGCAGTAGTTAACTTACAAACCTAACAATAAAAGTGACAGGATACAAATTAAATATGTTTTTTTAATTAATTTTAATCTATAACAATGGTATTATATTTTTGTCAAAATAACAAGAATAAAAAATAAACCAGACATAACTCGTAAAATTATTTTTTTTAAATAATAAAAAAGATAAATTCATTTAAAAACAAAAGTCGAATACATAAAAGTAATACAAACATGTATGTCAGTTGCATTAACATAAAATTGAAATGCAAGAACAATTGTTGAGAACTAACTCAAAACTGAGCCATTGTTGCAAGCATCAGTAAATTCTCTGCAGGAAGCTGCAGTAGACGATATTTCACGTGATTGCAAGCAGAACATGAATTGTTACATAACGACAACAGACAATGTGTAATATTTCACTGAAAGACAACAATGATTCTACACCAATGCTGGTCCAAGTTGCTAATTTCCCACTAATTTAGCACAGACATACCAAATATATTATATAGTTCGTTCTTGTTCTAAATGTGGTACTGACTATAGTACATACATGGCAAAGGTAGTAGTTATAACCAATTTAATTTTCTAGAATTAGTGCAAGGTTACATGTATTAATGATGAAAATTTGCTTTCACATAGAATGAAGATCAAAAATTGTATAAGCCACATTCTCGTAATTGACAACAATTTAGGAATTTAAAATGGTCAACTAAGTTGTTTGAAAAGACAGGCGTCGCAGGTATCATTACATACATACATTAATATACACATAAATTATATATCATTACATACATACATACATTAATATACACATATAAATTATATATCATTACATACATACATTAACATACACATATAAAGTATATATCATTACATACATACATTAACATACACATATAAACTATATATCATTATATACATACATTAACACACATAAATTATATATCATTATATACATACATTTACATACACATATAAATTATATATCATTATATACATACATTTACATACACATATAAATTATATATCATTATATACATACATTAACATACACATAAATTATATATCATTACATACATACATTAACATACATATATAAATTATATATCATTACATACATACATTAACATACACATATAAATTGTATATCATTACATACATACATTAACATACACATATAAATTATTTGCATAATCAATGTTAGATATGTTGAAGTAAAATAAAATAATGAAAATAATGTTGGAATCTAACTATATTTCAAAAAATTGATGGTTTCATCGTTATTCTTCTATACAAACAAAGGGTCAAAGAAAAATTAATATCTAATCAGATGAGAATATTTCGATCCACCAAAAAAACAGTGTTTGCTACTTTGTGTGGTGTATACATTTATAACTTTCATCAAAACGGTTAAAATGTTTTTTGGTCTTGTCTTAAAATTTACGAAGAAAATGAATTACTATTCAGTTTTTAACATGAGAACAGCATATTATACTCAAATGGTCAAGTTCACTTATGAATGTAAAAAGTGACATAGCTATTCACACACCAAACTCTTATCCGATATAAGGCGTAAAATGATTACACTGAAGACACTTGACTAACTTTGTATGGCCAAGATAGTCAATTTGATAATGTCAATGTTGACTAACCTTATCCAACTGTACCCATGGGTATAGGTGGTTTGAAGAACGAGTCCTGTTCACCGTAAACCAAAGTTAGTCCATTTGGCGATGCAATATTGACTATCTTAAACTTAAGGGTTTTCAGCGTACAGTACGTATTGAAAATAAACCTTATTTTACGTTTCAAGTTCTGCCAACTTATCTTACGGATTGTACGCAGTGGTGTTCCGACCTCAAGTCCTCAATGGTAAACCTTTTCATTATTTCAAAGTTCAAAGTTATCGCCGCAATTTAATTTTTTTAATTATTTGAACAAATCCAAAGATTGAAAACTTGTTTTCCTTATTGCTGTGTAGACGCACGCAATTAGCTGAATGACTGTCGTGCGGCAAGATAACGTTTTTAATGACAAATAAAATAAGAAATAATTGTGACTTTTGTTTATTAAATAAAATAAAGACATAACTGAACTTCATGACAACGCCCATTCACACCACTCGCGTGGAAAGGTTTGGTTTTAGAGAACTAAGAATATTCAAAGCTGTTGAAATAAACTTAAAACTATAAAGTTGAAATGAAGTAAAATCTTTCAGTTCAGGTAACATTAATGTATTTTCATAAAATATTAGAGAACTAAGAATATTCAAAGCTGTTGAAATAAACTTAAAACTATACAGTTGAAATGAAGTAAAATCTTTCAGTTCAGGTAACACTAATATATTTTCATAAAATAAACTTCTCAACTAGACGAAACAGATATAGAGACACATAAGATAAGAAGTCATGTATAGACACGGAAAGGAATATAATTATATAAGACAGTAAGTCAAATGATAGAACCTGGTCGAGTTTCATTGATACGTTCTTCAATAGAGGTTTCATTTAGGTTTATGGAAATATATTTGTTTAGCAAGTTATTATTTATCATTTAGCCGATCGTAATTTCTAGTGATTGGGTCTGATACGAGTTTGGGTTTGCCTTATCTCGTTAATTTAAACCTTAATTCAACTTTGTTAAATTTAAAATAATCCACACACAAATGTTTATATAAAATAAAGTACCAAAAAACTTGAATTACTTAAAACAATCAAATAAAGACCTAAGCATACACCAACACAACTGCCAACTAATTTTTTTATTCCAGAGAACATCATCCTTTCATGTATCAAATTTTCTGCTCAAGTATCTTTTTTGCACCACTGTATTTGATTGATTAAATAGAACGTGAGTTAAGACACAGCATCCATAAGTTTTAAATGTCTTCTGAATAAAATGTTTGGAAATTAAAAGTTTTAAATCTCATAAAAAAATGAAAATTGAACAATGACATCACATAAATTAGAAAGTGCTTCTCCACGAGGATTGATTCCTGTAACAGTTAATGACAATTCAAAATGGCTGCCGTACTCTACCCTTCTTTGTTTTCTAAACTTCTCTACTTTTCATTACAATGGCATTACGACTCCAGGACTTTCTCCCATTACTTTTTTTTGTTTCATGTGGCGTTTTTATTATAATTTATGGAAAAAAATTCATGTAGTTTTCTTAAAATTTCACCAACTAAGACTTGATGTTCAGAGTTTACTCGATAAACTAAATGATAAATTGGTAGTGTATACATTGGAGTAACGCGTAAGCAAATTTATTTCAATTTCGTATGAATAAAAGTTAAGTTTTAGTCTAACTTTAATTGAGAATTATTTTTAATTTGAACACTTATTAGAAACATGTATGTATATCTAACACTGTTGAAAAAATATGAAAAACTATTTACTGCTAAATATAAAAAATTAAACAAAATTTAATATTGTATAACAGTTAAATAGATAGACTTTAAAGCTAATTAAATGTTCAAATCAATTACCTGCCAAAAATAATTAATTTCACAAAAATATTCTTTTTGCTAACTATTATTAATGCTAAAAACTTTCACTGCAGATTCAGAAGCTAATTAAACATCCTGCGGCCATCTCCATAATAAGCATAAGTAATAAGTAATAAGGAACATTAATTAGCTTCTAAAAAGTTTGGATTTATTACGGCCATGTCATAAAATTAATTTAATTGAATTAGCAATTTTGCAAATTGTGGTTCACTTCAATATGGTTGAAATTCTGTATAAATGCTATTTTAAGAATTTTTATTTTAATTTTTTTCTTTTTTAATTTATCTGATCTGTAAACTTTTATTAAGTATTTTATGAAGGTTTTCTTAATTTATATGAAAACTATTTTATTTGCATTAAATAATTGAACAGTGAGGAACATAAAACTCATAGAAATTAAAACTCACCATTATTGATGAAATATTAAACATACAATTATTTAAAAAACAAACTGGAAAATATTTTCATCTAATACAAATAAATACTTTTTAGCATTACTGCAAAAAATTAAACCGCATCAGGCATAAGGGTTTGTATAGGTGATGTATCTAAGTAATGTATTTAATGACGTAAATCAAGGTGATGTATTTAATGACGTAAATCAAATCATTGACATGACACCGCACGTCGCTGTTCAAAAGAAGCCAAAAACTGACGCACGCAACTGGCTTGCCTTTATAAACCATCGTAAATAAATGTCCAAAGGCCTTACATTTCAAAATAAAATTTTAGATAGATTATAAAAATATTTTAAGGTCCACGTAAAACGAGTTAATCTACAAAACACAAGACTGAAAAAACTCTGGAGTTGAAACATTTAATAAATTAACTATAGAAAATTCAATAAAAGCACGTATTTGTAATTAAGACTAGAAGCTGTATTTATTCAACTAATATCAACATAAACTAAATTATATTTCAATATAGGTTAATAAATTTATATTTGAATATAGGTTACAATTCAATCTATCATTACAATAATTATAGTAAAAATGTTTTCATCTTTCAGATTGTGGAATCAAAAATTTAAAAAATCAGGAAATAATTAATTAGGATATGTAAAGGATTAGTTTTTCAACGAACTTCCAATTCATTCCATCATTTCAGCGCCATAAGGGCTGAAATACTTTAAAGTTGTTACATAAAACAGCCATCAGTGTACGTATATTATGATGTAGCTACATTGGACGATGTATGGTTAATACCATAAATAAATAAGTAATTCCCTGCCTGAGAATCTATAAGGGTCGCATAGTCACGTAGCATCCACATATAATCTGATTAACTTTATTTTTTAGTTTAATGAAAGTGATAAAATTTTAACCCTTCTTCAATCTGGCAACATTAAAAGTTTTACAAGCTTTCGCTAGAATAATCCTGGACTGTGTATGTCATAAAACCAATATTTTATGTCGCGTAGAACTATGGAAGATTACTTTCACTATAGAAGATTACTTTTGCTATAAAAGATTACTTTTGCTATAAAAGATTACTTTTGCTATAAAAGATTACTTTTGCTATAGAAGATTACTTTTGCTATAGAAGAGAGCTTTAGAATTATTTCAAACTGACATTTTTGTACAATTATTTCAAACAATATCACAAGCTTGTTTTTAAAGTAAATAAGTCAACATTACGTCTCAGTGTCATCATAATTTAAATATTAATTATAATTTTATCATTGGTTAATATATCTAATGGAATTATATTGTAAATAAATAAATATCAATTATACAATTTAATTATGTAGAAAAGTACTCGGTTTCCCCCAAATAATAACAAAGAAAAAGGAACAAAACAATAGAGTAAAGAGAACCTCTGTGTAATGTGGAAAATGATGATTAAATTAGATTAAGCCGCTAAGTAAGAGAGAAGACACTTCAAACGTATAGATGTAAATTTTATTATTCATTTATTTACACAATAGTCAAGTTGCCAGATTAAAAGATTTAAGAGTAAATGCTATCCACGCTCTTTTTATTCACCTTTTGTACATAGAAACATAATCTAATTCTGGTAAGTCACTCGCATTGTATAATTTAACCGTAAAATTTAAATATTCCTTTAGACAGTAATCATCAAAAGAGTTTCAGGTCCTCAATTAATCTCAAGATATATATTTCCACCAAAACCTGCATAGTTTTATAAAGTATCTGGAGATGAAAACTATTTGAGTTTCAAACAAAAATGTTAATTTATAAAAAAAAATAATTTAATACTTTTATGCATAAATTTTCGAGTATGCTTAAGGGTATAAGTTAATTATTTTTTAAGTAGAGTATAAAATAAAAAGTAAAACAAATGTATTACTTTTCATAGCGATGCCA
>JARUHE010175715.1:0-13846 GCA_031471125.1 Archaeomysis grebnitzkii | reverse complement strand
GTGTGTGTGTGTGTGTGTGTGTGTGTGTGTGTGTGTGTGTGTGTGTGTGTGTGTGTGTATGTGTGTGTGCGTGTGTGGGTGGGTGGGTTATGAATAATGATAATACTGAACATTATAGCATATACAATAATCAATAATAGCGTCAATTTGTTTTTAATAAAACAGCTTAGAGAGATGCATTAATATTATTAATAATACTTTACAATGCACTAATAAGATTAGCATTAATGATATAACATAATTAAAAGACTTTTAAAAAGAATTATGTTTTCAGTAAATTTGACAAAAAATATAAAGTCTTTAAAAATTGAAATGTTGAACTTTACTTTTTCGATGAAAATTCTGCCAAAAATTGTTTCCTTGAACGTATAATGAAATAATTATTTTCTGAAGTCTATCATCGGATTTAACGCCAAACTTGTTGGTGTTATTTACACCACAACACCTTTGGTGTTACTTATACCAGAACCCGTTTGGTGTTATTTACACCAGAACACTTTATGTGTTATTTACCCCAGCACATGTTCAGTGTTATTTACACGAGAGAACCTTTGGTGTTATTTAAACCAGACCACACATGGTGTTATTTACATCATAACGCATTTGGTGTTATTTACACCGGAATACCTTTAGTGTTATTTACATTAGAACACTTTAGGTATTGCTTACAGCAGAACGCCTTTAGTTTTATTTACACCAGAACACTTGCGGTGTTATTTACACTATAATACCTTAGGTGTTATTTACATTAGAGCAATTTCAGTGTTACACCATCAAAATGTTGGTGTTTTTTATAACCATAACATTTTAAATGTTATTTACACTAGCTCATTATTGTTGCTATTCACACGAGAACACCTTTGGTGTTATTTTAACCAGAAAATATATGGTGTTATTTACACGAGAACTGCTTTGGTGCTATTTACAGCAGAATACTTTTTTTTGTTATTCACACCAGAAAACGTTCGGTGTCGTGTATACCAAAATACTGTTGGTGTTATTTATCCTAAAACCTTGTTGATTTTTTTTTACAAAAAAAAATCACGTTTGGTGTTATTTACAACAAAATAATGTTGATGTAAGTTACGCCAACAAAATATGTTTGTTGTTATTATACCAAAATAATCTTGGTGTTATTTATCACCTTACGTGTTTAATTACCAGAACATGTTTAGTGATATTTATAATTAATTGTTGTTTACATACGAATTATCTGTCAGTATACACCAACATACTTCACGTGCTTACGAGTTATTATCCATAGTGATTGTGAATATCCCATATCAGCGTTGATAAATATGATCCAGTTAATTCATATAAGTTAGGTTTCGAATAAAAAGTAAGTAATCAAACAAATTAGTATATGAAGAATTCACAATTAATGCTTAATTTAGTATTTCATTAAATAAAGATACATGTTTTAATACATAAATAAAAATGAATATTGGGATAAAAACTAAAAATAATTATAACAAGACCATACATAAACATATGTTGTAATAACTAAAAAAATGAACAATTTTACTAACACATAAATACATTTTACAGTAAATAAACAAAAAAACTTTTCAACAAATAAACAAACAAATAAAAAATGTTATAATAAATAAACAACTCTAGCAATAAATAAAAAAAATGCTAAAATAAATAAATAAATAGTCAAATTAATAAACAAAGATACACACTACGATAAATAAATAAAAAATCTGAAATTTACTACTATAAATTAAACAAAAACAAATATCCAGTTTACAAATAAACAAAGATAAAGGTTACAACGAAAAAATAAGCATGAAGGAATATTCTAGTTAAACAAACAGTTGTTATAATAAATAAATAAATAAATAAGTTTCGCAACAAATAAAGAATTAAACACAGAGGGAAACTAATTAAATAAATAAATGTTTTGTTAAATAAATAAATGTTGTATTAAATAAATAAATGTTGTATTAAATAAGTAAATGTTGTATTAAATAAATAAATGTTATAACAAATAAATAAAAAATATTTCAAGAATTAAAGAAATAAGTAAAATATTAGGTAAAAACGAATATCGAAGTAAATAAATAAATTTTGAACAAATAACAAAATAATTAAATAAATAAATTCACAAATAAATGTTCTAGCAAATAAATCCACAAACAAATGGTGTAGTAAATAAATAAATAAAGATTAATATTGGCATAAATAAATAAATAAACAAATAAATGGTGGAATAAATAAGTATTTTATGAAAATTGGAATAAATAAATAAGTAATTTATGAAAATTGGAATAAATAAACAAATACATATTATAATGCATAAATGAACAAACAAAAGTCATAACAAATGAACAAACAAAAGTTGTAACAAATGAATAGAAAAATGCTTTAATTAATAAACAAACACATAAGTTCTACAATAAATAAATTAACAAATAAATGTTACGATTAAATAATTAAACAAATAAATGTTGTAATACAAAACAAACAAACAAACACTGTAATGGAATAATTAATCGGAACAAAGATTCCTAAAGTTGGGTCTAATCAGGCAAGACATGGCGGATGGCTGAACGCAAAAGCGAGGCGACCAAAGATTCCAAACTCATCCGGTGACAATAATAAGTCATCGCTTTGATCTTCATTTTCACCTTTATTCATCGTTAATCTGTTCAATGGATTAGCATGGCACTGGTTTTGTGTTGAGTCATATACGAATTTTAATGTTTTTTGATACGATTGTGTACAACAATTGTGGTACACGTGTTTGTACAACAATTGTGTATGACCAACTACATCATTTTTTAGAGATTGTATTTTCTTGTATTTAAGGATTTTGGTTAGAAATACAATGCAAAATGTATACGATTATATACACGAATCATGTACAATTCAATGCACACTACTTTTAGAGGTTGTCGTCCATAGGATAAGCTGTTCAAAAAAATGGCGTTAAATTTGATCTTTCTTGCATAAAAAAACAAAGATCCTGTCATAGATAAAAACGACCATGTCTTATATATCTGGCATTGGTCGACACAGCGCAGAAGAGAGGAACATGATGTCATACAGTTCAATATTTTCGGTAATTGAATAAAGGAAGATCAAAGTTAACTACAGAAATTGGGAAACTTTTGACAGCTGTTGAGGTAGTTTGAAAGTTTTTTCTTTTTATTGTAGATGAACCAAAAAGTTTACCAATATAGCATCACCATAGCTATCATCATTGCCAATTTAGAGGTTAGTTAACACGCTGATTTTTTAATTAAATTAAATAATAATACAAATTAAATAATACAACCAATAATAATAATACAATTTGTTCAAATAAACGACAACACCAAACATATACTATTACCAACATTAGGAAAACCTACAAATTGAATTGTTTCGATAAGATTTTATAAATAGACGATAAGTTGCGTAGTTTTCTTAGTTATGCTTGAATGCCTTAAAGCACCAAATAAAATGTTTAAGGCGATTTGTTTGCATAATTTTTGTTTAACGAAACCTATTTGTTAGTAGTAAGTACTTTAATTTATTCATATGTCACCCCACTAAACTAAGCATGAATTGTTCGGAATCAACAATATAAATTATTTTGAAGTTTCATTAGATAACACTAGGCTTTTAACGGACTCAATTTTTAAAAATAAGTTTAATATTTATATAACTTTACAGTACATTTTAATTAGCTATGTAGAATTATGTACTTGTAGTTTGATGGAAAACTAATATGATGTTGAACAAATAGATATTATAAAGGAAACAACCAAATTGCTATAACTTTAAATATAACATCAGAAATATATCGACAAATTTTCAAATAATTATAATCAACATTTGAAATTATTATTATAAAGATTAAACTATCTTAAAATGTTCGTTAAAAAAATCATTACTGCATGTTACTACATGTACAATTTTGCATGTAAATGTATGTTACTACATGTTACATGTTACTGCATGTTACTACATCCTACATGCTACTACATACTTCATGTTGTTACATGTTACTGCATGCTACTATTTCGACACAATAGCTATCAAATTATGTTTAAAAAGTTAACAAGAAAAGAACAACTGGCAAATCAATAAGGAAGCTCTGGAAAATCTTTACAGTGACATCATGCAATATAGATTATTTACTTCATGTATATACATTAATGTACAGTCTCCCAAGGTTGTTCTTATTTATACTGTTTTTTCTTTAAATTAACACTTTGACACTTTTTTTTAAAACTGGGGATACACAAGTCTAATGGCTTATACCATTTGATGTTAGTTGCACCGGTGATATACATCAAGTTAGTTTATGGTTAAGGTAAATTTATACGGGCAAATATTTGCCTCTATAGATTTATCAAAACTTTTGATTTTATTATTGGTGTTACATAAGATGGTATAAGTCATTAGACTTATGTACCACCGGTTTTACAAGAAACGGTTAGTGTTAAGAAAAATGGATATTTCTTAGCTATCTGGAAATATATTTAACACTTGACATATATACAATTTCATACTATTGTAAAATATACAAAAATACAAAAGAAACGTGTACCACCT
This sequence comes from Archaeomysis grebnitzkii, assembly GCA_031471125.1. Lineage (NCBI taxonomy): Eukaryota > Metazoa > Arthropoda > Malacostraca > Mysida > Mysidae > Archaeomysis > Archaeomysis grebnitzkii. The sequence goes on along the minus strand of JARUHE010175715.1, from coordinate 9,298 downwards.
ACTCTTAGTTGTAAAACAGTTTTGCATATGAGCAGATGAGATTTGTGTTTGTATACTTTTCATTTTGTTGATGACCCATTATGCTTTTGAAAATGTAATTTTTCCCTTTTAACTGTAAATATATTATAATAAAGAGGTTTACAATTTTATGATGCTAGTTTTCAAACTATTTGCTTGGATTATTTGGTAAACATCTGCCATAATAATTGGTTAATGGCGTGATGCCATATAAATTAACCATAGCACAAGTGAGGTAACTCACATTCAAGTAACATAGAGCTACAAAACTTGTCCTATTATCGATCAATATTTAGCAATTGATAATACATTATAGATCAGACATGTCCATTAAAAAGGCCCATGAACGATATCGTTGTTTAATTTACATCTAGGGTATTAACTGTATACAATAGCATGCCAGTGTGTTGATTATGACAAGACTGCAATAAACACTTTACTAACCCGCTCAAATAATAAGTACTTCATATGTCAGCATATATTTTGAAAGGAGGTAAATGAATACCCATTCCACATCAAAGTTTGTATTTCACATGAAATGTTTACTGTAGAACAGAACAAAATAAACAATAACCAATTACAAATCAAAAACACAAACAGTTAATAATAATAAAACAGTAAATGTGTTTCAATCACAATAACTACAATTCGAACAATTTTTGTAGCTTAAAGGTTTGCTACGTTTAACTGCTAGCCATTATTCAGTTGCATAAAGGTTGCTTAAAGATTGCTTAAAGGCTGCTTAAAGGTTTGCTACGTTTAACTGCTAGGCACTATTCAGTTGCATATACTGTAGGATACCAGGACGAGCTAAACACTCGCATAATTGAGCTTCTAGATTTGTATGTCGTCAGTGTAAACATCTTTGTATTAGCTGAGATCTTATAAGTTATAGATCTTATAAGATATTTTACTATCTCTGATAGGACCTGATGCGATTATTATTATACTGTATACTCTTGAAGACTGTCTTGCTTTTTGCAGTAGTCAACGTTTGACCTTTTAAAACTGAGCTCGGAATCTTGAACTTTATTATAATTTATATATACTTCAATATACATTGTAAAATGTAAACTTGCGCTAGATAACAAAAATATCTGCAACGGCTATTGAGAAAATTGAAAAAATAAATAACTTGATATTTTGATAAATTCAATATTTAAATTCTACGCCAAACCACTAAAAATGCTTCAACAACTTTTGTCAATATTTTATCGAGGTATCTTCACATACTTATTTTATTATTGTCTCTATTTTTCGTTCACTACTTTTTATTGTAAATTTCTACCAAGAAACATAATGTGATAACAATAATGTTTTTTTTTAAATTAGATTGTTCGAAGCTAACTAATTTGTATTCTTAGAATAGAGATAATTGTTTTTATTTGTTGAAATTGAAAACTTTTCGTTTATTTGAAAATTTTGAGGAAACCATTAAAGCTTGATTAATATTTATATTAATTTCTGGCAAAATTCAACAAAATCTTTTATTTTCTTAGTCATGATTTTTTGGGAGTTTTTTATTTGCAAAATCAGCAAAATGGAAATGAAAATTCAAAGTTTTTAGAAATTTATTCAAGAAATGACCAGGGCTCATGCAGAATAACAAAATAAATCGTCTAGAACTTTGAATTGCATAAAAACTTAATAATTTCATTTTTCATTTATTACTGTTTTAATTTTGTTTTTATAGTTTAAAATGTTTCGCTAAATTCTTGTTATTGAATAAAGTTCTCAACTGTGAAATCTTTTGTTGAAAAATACAAAATTTGTCGACTTTCTGTTTTATATAACGAAAACTTTCCATTTTTATACATATTATTCAATAATTGTATAACAAACAACATTTCTACTTATTTTATGAAGCATTTTTGTCGAGTGTACGGAGCGAAACTTCACATAGGGGTAGAATTTCGAATGTCGTTGTCATCGTCGTTGTCAGACAATGACTTGACTGTTTATAATATCATCTATACTTTTAAAATTTCATTTCATATAGACTTGATTATTCTTTTTAATACATTAATATACATTTTATATTTAATATTGTTAGTTGTTATCTATATTTTTCATTAAATTTACCTTTTACTTTTTTAACAAAACTGTTTTCATATTTTTGTTTTATTTTTGCATCAATGGATTGGAAATGAAGTATATACAAATAGCCACTCAGGTGAAATTTGAATTAAAAGATGTTTCCCACTTTGCACCACGCTATTTGATTGACATTTACTGTATGTTTAGGGAGATGGAAAACATTTTCAATTTTTTTGTTCGTATTTTGGTTTTGTTTATTATGCATCAATCAACTGAAAATGAAGTATACATAAATAGTCTCTAAGGTTTAATTTTGATTAAAGTATATTTTCCCACTTTGTAACACGCTTTCAGCAAAGGTTTGTTATTTGATATTTTTGTTTTATTTATGCATCTATGGATAGGAAAGGAAATATTCATGAATATTAAGTTACCGAATGAATGGTCGCGAGACATTTGAACCGTTCGGTTTGCGGATTACTAGTTTATAAAACACTATGCCACCTTTTCAATACATAATTTTACGCAAAGCAAATTCGGTTTATTCGTATTTGTAATGTTTATTTATCACATATAAACATTCACCAGAAACAAAGCTAGGCTTTAATTGGAGTTGGATGCATACATATATTTGATAATTCAACTGAAATAAGAACTAAATTTTCCACCAAAATATTTCCAACTTTTTTTATTTTGTCTGATCTTATCTTATCTTATTTTATCTTGTCTTATCTTATCTTATTTTATCTTATTTTATTTTTGTTTATCTTATTTCATTCTGTCTTATTTAATTCTATCTTATTTCATTCTATCTTATTTTATTCTATCTTATTTTATCTTGTCTTATCTTATTTTATCTTGTCTTATTTTATTTTATTCTATCTTATTTTATCTTGTCTTATCTTATTTTATTCTATCTTATTTTATTTTGTCTTATCTTATTTTATCTTGTCTTATCTTGTTCTATCTTATTTTATCTTGTTTTATTTTATACTATTTTATTTTATACTATCTTATGTTATCTTGTCTTATCTTTTTCTATCATATTTTATCTTACCGTATCTTATTTTATTGTATCAACTCGTGAATTACAAAGATATAATCTTCAAAAGTTGTCAACATCATAATATTATAATGTAAGAATCTACGAATACAAAACATAACTCAACTCTAGAAAAAAACTTGAAGTAGATACAATAATGATAATGTATTAAAATTCAAAGGGATTAACAAAACTGGATGGATGATTGCAACTTATATAGAAAAAGTAACTTGTGAAACTCAAAATAAGAAGATAAACCACACTCTGAAGTAGTTAGAACTTGCTATAAATATTCAGCACTCAGCCGTTTAACCGTTTGCAATGTTAACTATGTATGAATTGTTACTGTCCATACACAAATGTTTTACAATTAATAATAGGTGGTTCATATTTATGGCAGTAATACCAGGTATTAACTACGTTACCAGACTCGTACAAAAATAAGTTTTTAAAGGAAAAATAGGATGTGAGCAAGAATACCATTGGGAGATGCATCCTTTTTTTAATCAAAAGTTGTGTTCTTGACTGAGCCTTTTGTTTATTTAAAACAACTTTTCCTGATTTAAATAAAAAAATATTGATGTATATAATATTTTGTTGATGTAAACCAATTTTTCTTGATTTAAATCAATTTTACTTGATTTAAATACAACTTTCTTAATTTATATAATGTTTTGCTGATTTAAATAAACCTTTGTTGATTTAAATCAAAATCGTAAAAATGGTGTCAATTTAATTTGAATCAAGAAAATGTATTTAAATTTAGGGAAAGTGCGGGCGATAATACGAAAAAAGCATCATGGTGAAATATTTTTGAAAGTTCAATCTTTGTCTAGCTCATCATAACTTTGCAGTGTCTTTAGCGCACAATAAATAAGGGTTCGCATAAGCTGAAACATTATTTGAGTAAGGTTTTATTTTATTTTTATATGTTTAATAAATTTATAAATAAAACAAATGAATTCGTATTTTGCTTATTTATGTATAAAGGTAATAACATTTCTTATTTGTGCGACAAAATAGCACCAGGCATCCATTTGTCAAAAGTTACTGATTCTCTTCAATTTATATCTTAAGCAAGAAAATGGAGGTGGCAATTTTAAGTTTCATTTAATTTTAAAAAAGGTTAAGCAATGAGATCGCCTTTTATAGTTCATATTTCCAACATTTAAATAAATTCTTTAAATAAAAAACTATATCACGTTAATAATTGCAATAAGAAATGATTGCAATTATTAACGTGATATAATGTTGATAATTGCAATAAGAAACAATGTAGCTTGAAACACATAGTTTTTAATCAATAAATATTTTTTTCAAGTTTGAGTTTTATATCATATTGTACTGTTATATTTGTTGTTTGTAATTACAATATATTTATTTATTAATTAATAATATATTAATATTTAATATATAATTAAAAAATAATTAACATTTATATATATATATATAGATTTATAAGGTTAAACATGGCAATATACAATGTTAACAAATGTTTAAACATTTATTTCTTACATCGTATCAAGACAATGAATGTTTAAAACATCGTCGAACATATGTTTTCCCCAACATTTTACAAGTCTTTCGTTTAACTTAAAAAAATAAATTAATCTTTTATATAAAAAAATACTTTTATCTCAAAACTTTTGCAACAGACTGTAGTTTCTCACGCCTTTGTTATTTATACTATTATAATGGAAGCAACGTTTTGCATTATCACTCCAATGGTGGCAGTACAATGTTTGTTAGTGTTAATAATGCACAAAATTAAAAACAAATCCCTATGTGCCTTTTGAATAGAACTAATGTCATTGCAGGTTTACCAACAGTTTTTGTAATTGCAGATATCCCAATGCTAATTGTAATGCACTTATAGTCAACTGTATAGAGTTAAGATTAAGTTAAGATGTCGGCAATTGCAAGCACTGTCGGTAACCCATGCAATGACCCTAACTCAAGTCTAAAATTTGTGCACAACTGTACTATCTGAACGTAACAATGTTCAAACCTGTTAATGTACTTAACATTATTATTAATGCACTGTTTGTATGCTAATCCTTACCAGTTTCTGAAAGAATCAAAATAGTTTATGTATTGTAGGTTTTAATGTTATAAAATAATATGTGCTTATTGTTAAGCCTTAACAGAAATGTAACTTGAATACAAAATTGTAAACACTAACATTTATATATCCGTGTTTGTGGACAACATTAGTGTATTTAATTTTTATGACGTACCTTTTATGTACGTAAAAAAAGGTATTATATTTGTTTTGCATATCTAAAAGTTAAGGTTTGCTTACTCTAATGTCTGTATTTTCTATGTTTAATTTATATTAACTTCAACCAACCATATATCGGATATATAAAAAAAGTAATTGTTTAAATTAAACCTAAACAATTTTAGAACAAATAAAAATATTATCAGATAATATCTCATAAAGAATTACATTTATAAAATAAGCCATTTAGGGAAAATAAGTTGAAACATAAAAAGATAATTACCTTAATTTAGTTAGCTTCAAAACATAATTAATTTAGGCTTTGTGATTTAAATAAACTCGTGAATTTAATTGCATTACAATAATTTGAATTAAACGTTTTCTCACATTATAACAAAATATGTTAATGCAAAATTAATTCTGCCATTAAAAATTGAGTGAGTGTTGCTATGAAGAATAAAATACGTACACGTTAGTACTAAAAAAATCCTTCATTGAATGGGGTTTCTATGTCTCTTCTGGTACTATAAAGTTAATAATGTTCTAACAATATATGAATTGACAATAGCACAAGTGAGGCAACCCACATTCAAGTAACATAGAGTTTACCTCACGTGTGCTATTATATGAATCAACAATAGCACAAGTGAGGCAACCCATATCTAAATAACATAGGGTTTACCTCACTTGTGCTATTATACGAATCGACAATAGCACAAGTGAGGCAACCCATATTTAAATAACATAGGGTTTACCTAACTTGTGCTATTATACGAATCGACAATAGCACAAGTGAGGCAACCTATATTAAAATAACGTAGAGTTTACCTCACTTGTGCCATTGTCGATCCACATGAACTTGTATCAACTAACAATGCTGCCATAAATAAAATAAAATAATTTAATTAAACGTTTCAACATTTTTTTTTGTAATTTTTCTGTGAATCTAAACATTGTTAATGTGCAAAAAAATACAATACAATTAATTGAAATACAAATAAAACTTTCATTAAAAATGTCAATTTCATTAATAGGTACAATAACATTGTTTTTTAACAACAAATTTGTTTGATAATAATAACATTGTTTTGTAAGACAACATTTTTTAATTATAGGTGAGAACATTGTTTTGTAAAATTAACATTGCTTAATAATAACAACATTCTTAGGTAATAATATTATAGTTTTGTAATATTATCATTTTTAAATAATAATATAACATTTGTATGTAATAATAACATACATTCTTTAATAACAATAACATTGTTTTATAATGATAACAATGTTTGGTAATAATATCATTCTTATTTAATAATATTATAGTTTTATAATATTAGCATTGTTAAATAATAATATAACATTGTTTTGCAATAATAACATTCATTATTTAACAACAATAACATTGTTTTATAATGATAACATTATTTTGTAATAATAACACTATTTTGTAATATTAACATTGTTTTGTAATGATAGCATTGCTTAACATTAATAACATTGGGTTGTAATAATAACAATGTTTAGTATCAATAACATTATTTTGTAATGTAATAATACTATTATTTTGTAAGAATAACATTGTTATGTAAAAATGACATTGTTTTTTTAAAAATAACATTGTTTTGTAAAAAATCAAAAAAATTATTTTTAATTTTTATTCAATTGTGGTTCATCATCATTCAGTTAATATTGCCCTCCTTTAATTATGAATTTTTATTTCCACAAGGTTTATCCTGGAACAATGATTTTATTGAATAAGTACGACTGAAAAATTTTCATGCTTTAAGACAATATAAATAAATTATAAATAACAAAAAAAATGTTTTGGTAAGGCACTCTTCCCAGTTCAAGAAAAATTTCTAATCAAATTGATGAAATTTATTGTTGAACTAATTTAATGAAATTTGTGAACTGTTAAATCGAGGGAAAAAATTAGATGAAATAAATATATTTGATATCTGTTGAGCCATCCTACTTATCCGATGATACCGCTGGAACTTTTATTCCTTTCTGTCGCAATTTCCATGTCTGTCTTTATCTGTCGGCCACTCCTTCGGTGGGTGTCTCTTCATCGCGTTTTGAGATTTATCTTTCTCTCACTTACTCACACACTCTCTCTCTCTATCTCTCTCACTCACCCGCTCATTCACTCACTCACGCACTCACTCACTCACCTAGTCACTCACCCACTCACTCACTCACTCACTCACTCTATTCCTCTCTCTCTCACTCACTCACCCATTCACTCGCTCACTCACTCACTCACTCACTCACTCTATTCCTCTCTCTCTCACTCACTCACCCATTCACTCACTCACTCTCGTTCGCTAGTCATCTCTCTCTCTTTCTCTCCACACACACAACATTAACGGTCAGGAATAGACTAGGGTAGCTGCATCTAAGGCGCTGTTAGATCAATTGTGATTTATTTGTAATGTTTGCCCCAATTAAGAAAAATATTATTTCATAAAATGAAATTAATTCACTGCAATAAAATTGGACAACGTCCAACTTGCAGTCTCATTAATCACAAGGTTTTCAAATTTATTGTTTTATAAAAAAAAGTTAATAAATTTGTTTTAAAAAATTGTTTTATACAATTTTGTTTTATTAATATGTAAACATATTAGTTATTTAAAAAATATTGTGAATTAGTGACACTGGCCGCATTTTTTAACTTAAATAAAGATTGTAATTCGTAGGCACGATCATAAGACCTTTCAAATGTTACTTTGCACCGCTTCATGTATGATCCACTAAATTACTACACATACCTAACTGCGTGCATTATAGATTGTAGCTAAAACAATTGTCTCTTTCTACCTAGGTAAGAACTCAGGGTTAATTAAGCGCTAGTTGGGCTGAATATCTCATCAAACTTATCTTATATTCGAATTTACACCAAAAAGGAACGCCTACATAATAATAATTCTCTGGCCACTCAACTAGCCTGAAACCATTATAAGATATCTTCCATTGTCAGGAAACGAGCCACCCCATCTAGCGGTGATAATATTATTTTGTTGTACCACATAACTCTAACTCTTTTGTTTTAACAATGATAAATCACTCTCTGGTAAACAATAGTTTATGATTTTCAATCAATGCTCTCAGTCGTTCCGAGTTTGAAGAGTGAATGAAGGACAGCTGTGCAGAATTTGAAAATTTACTCACATTAGTGTCTACAAAAACATAATTCATTGTCTTGATGTATTGTTTGACACGGTCATAGTATGCCCATAAAACATCCAACACTCTTTCCAGGTGGCTCAAACATAAGACAACCCGAATAAAACTGGGTTGAACTGAAGTGGCTATGGTTGAAGCAAATGCATGATGGTGCAAAATGTTTCTACCGATTGCATTTCTTTCATACCATTCAGAAAAATTGGAAACAGTTTTTTTAAATTCTGTATTAAAAATATTTAATAATTGAACTGCAGAAAAAATATCTAAGATAGAGAGTGTGAAAGAAAACAGACGAGATTATTATGTTGCATCTAATCAGTGATATAAATACAGACACGTGTGCTTTGCCTGTGATTAGTTGCCAAAATTGTATAAATGTTGTGGTAATTACAAAACTAGATGAAAGCATAGCAACCATATACAAAAATTAGATACAAATAATTGATAAAACACAATTTAAATGAATTTCATGAAACAATAAACTTTATTGCAAATAATTATTTAATCAACTTCAAGTATATTAATCTAACCATTGAATAAATTAATATTTAAACATATGACTGCATTTAATTACACATAAATGAACAAACACTTTTGCTGAGCGACAGTTCTTATTACAAGTTAATTAATGTATGCATTAAACAGAAAATTGAACTCCAAAGTATATATATACGTAATTATTCATGAAAATATTACAGTGTATGCATCTGGAAGCATACATAAAACATGTCTAAATATGTAGGTGTGTTTATGTGCGTGTTTATATATATATATTACACATATATAAATAC
>JARUHE010175604.1:0-13848 GCA_031471125.1 Archaeomysis grebnitzkii | reverse complement strand
TATATAGTGTAAATAGTATCTTATTAAATGATTGATTGTTACGTTTCTTTTAATGTAATCAACTTGACGCTTGACCAAAATATATATTTTTATAACAATGTTTTAGTGTATTTTGTGTTAACTTTTGTTATAATTATTATAATGTTACCAAACATGATTAAGCCTTTAATTATTATTATAATTATTATAATCTAAACTTTGGATCATTATTCAAATTTTATATCTTATCATGATACAATCTAAGCATTGCAAACAACTTTTTTAACCGGACAAATGATTTAGTTTTATAAATTAGTATTTAATATTATTATCATTTCTATAATGCCTGCAAGCTCATTAAAAACAATTATAATCCCTTACAAATCCTTAAAAACTAGTTTTATAATTATTATAATACGTGCCAAATAATTTTCATAAGAGTTAAAACAAATTAAATTTGTATTGGAAGTAACCTTTATTGTATAGTGTTTAAAATGTTAGAATTCTTGCATTATTAACTCAAATGGTAAAAGGGAAAAATGATAAATGATGGAATAATATTTTCATTATTATCTTACCATCAATGGTGCTTTTCCCCCTATACAGAATATTAAATTACTTTATTTCATTTATTAGTAATTAGGTGAAGCCTGTACAAGATTACCTCATTGTCATTATTATTTTATTCAATTGTACTTTAAGTTTAAAACATTATTTTATTTTTAAAATATGTCGACATTAAACAGTTTATTCGATGACTGTTCATTAACATTTGGTTTCAATAACTTGTTTACAATGTGTTTGTATTTTATCGAACTTTGTTTATGATTTGTTAAACACATTTATTGAAATAAATACTAAACAATTACAGTTGTAATTTAAAAAAAAAATTCGTTGATAAGTTATGGTTGCGACATTTTGGTAAAACACATTAGAATTGAATCAAATAGTTTACTGAACATTGAATCCCATTATACGAGTACGAGCCTTAATAATTTTTAAACATTGCACTCTAAAATACGAGGACGAAACCTGAAATATTTTTAAACATTGAACCCTAACATACGAGGACGAACCCTGATATTTTTTTAAACATTGAACCCTAACATACGAGGACGAACGCTGATAATTTTTTAAACATTAAACCTTAACATACGAGGACGAGCCCTGATAATTTTTTAAACATTGAACCCTAACATACGAGGACGAGCCCTGATAATTTCTTAAACATTGAACCCTAACATACGAGGACGAACCCTGATAATTTTTTAAACATTGAACCCTAACATACGAGGACGAACCCTGATAATTTTTTAAACATTGAACCCTAACATACGAGGACGAGCCCTAATTTTCATTTTCTTTGCAGTCAAATGTTATCCTCAAAACGAGCTGGCCTACGACTACGAGGACGACGAGGGCGTTCCTGAAGAGGAACCGGAGATCGTGGACGACACTCCACCGGAGTTCGACACTCCTCCCCAGCACGTGAAGGCGCGCCTTGGAGCCACCGTCAAGTTCCCTTGCACCACTACGCAAGACCAATGTAATGTGTTTGTTTGTTTGGTTTTATCATTTTTATAACAAATACAATTCAAAACAAACAATACTGCTTCAGAAAATTAATTTATTTTCATTAACATAACAAATACAATGCAATACAAAAAAAACTGCTTCAGAAAATTAATATATTTTCATTAACATAACAAATAAAATGCAATACAAAAATAACTGCTTCAGAAAATTAATTTATTTTCATTAACATAACAAATAAAATGCAATACAAAAAAAACTGCTTCAGAAAATTAATTTATTTTCATTAACATAACAAATACAATGAAATACAAAAATAACTGCTTCAGAAAATTGATTTATTTTCATTATCATAACAAATACAATTCAATACAAACAATACTGCTTCAGAAAATTAATTTACTTTCATTAACATAACAAATAAAATGAAATACAAAAATAACTGCTTCAGAAAATTAATTTATTTTCATTAACATAACAAATAAAATGCCATACAAAAAATACTGCTTCGGAAAATTAATATATTTTCATTAACATAAAAAATACAATGAAATACAAAAAATACTGCTTCAGAAAATTAATATATTTTCATTAACATATCAAATACAATGAAATACAAAAATAACTGCTTCAGAAAATTAATTTATTTTCATTAACATAACAAATACAATGAAATACAAAAAATAATACTTCAGAAAGTTAATTTACTTTCATTAACATAACAAATACAATGTAATACAAAAACAATACTTCGGTAAAATTAAATTATTTACTTATCATCAAAAACACAATGTAGTACGAATGAATTATCATACCTCTTTTTAATTTCAGCCAACCGTGTTCTTATCTTCAAGCATTTCCAAACACTACCAGAAGGGTCTAAAAGTAATCCGAAAGAAGCTTTGTTGTTCGTTGGCTCAACAGATGTACTGAAGAAAAAGAGATACTCCTTTGCAAATGGTACCTTCCAGATTAACGGAGTCAAGGCTGAGGATGCTGGTACCTTCGTGTGCCATTACCAATTACAGACAGTTGTTGAACTCGCCCACACCTTAGACGTTCTTTTGCCACCCAAGATGATCAGTCACAGTGATGATCAGAAGGTAAGGAAAGGAGACTCTGCCACCTTGAAATGCAAGGCCAGTGGCAACCCAACCCCAGTCATCACTTGGTCTAGAAACGAAGGTCGAATGCCATCCGGCAAGGAATCCGAAGAAGCCTTAGAATTTAGCTTGGATGATGTGAACAGACACGTAGAAGGAACTTATAAGTGCACAGCTACCAACGAAATCTCCTCAGCTTCTGCAGAAATGAAAGTCTCCGTTGAATACAGCCCGGAAATCATCACAGAAAAGGTATGAAATAGATATCTTATTTTCATCTTTAACAAAATGTTTTACCAAATAAAATTAATAATTCATTATTCGAGGTTTCTTATAGTCCTGAAAACACCTTAAACAGTATAAAAAAATAGGAAAAAGTGTATTTGCAACTGTATACATAAATTAATTAAATATTTTGTCAGTTTAAAAGTGTAAGTTTGAATGTTGATTTGAGATAATTGTGTTCGTCGATATTTTATGTATCACTGTCATAAGATGTGTCTGATGAGAAAATGTTTCAGGAAATCATTCGTACTGGCGAAGGAGATCGCGTTGAACTCGTCTGCATCGTCCATGCCCGTCCTGCAGCCAGACTGGTATGGTCCAAGGACGGTGGCCAGGTCGACTACGAAAACAACGTCTCTGAGCACGAAGGTGGACACAGACATATTCTGACAATCTCTGACGTCACAGAAAACAACTTTGGAGAGTACCAATGCGCTGCTGAGAATGCACTTGGAAGCACAGCCTCTGTAATCTCTTTGACAGGTAATATTTTATCTAGAACAATACATTAAATCTAACCTACTATTCATTTTATATTTTGACACTTGAGCAGCTAAAATAGTTGAAGTTTAATAGTTTTTATTAGGGAATATTAGACAAACTTGAACATTAACTTTATTGTGGTTAAGACGTCAGAAATTTCGTCTTTGAATTAATGCTCCATAAACACATTGTATTGAACGTGATGGGCTACCATCATTACATACATGTTAAACCTACTCCGTTTTCAAGGTAGCGCTGCATGATAGTAACATATAGTAGGCTCCACTCTGAAACATAGTTGTGCAAAGTGTCCTTTGATGCTTGTGATCGTTATATTAAAGGTTCTAATAACTAATAGATTACACATTAAAGTGTAGTTTGTATTCTTACAAAATCAAATTTTATTAAAAAAACTAATTTCAGATTTGCCAAAGCATCCTGAATTCACAAGTAACCCAAACAGTGGTGAAGAAACCTCTTACACATTAACTTGGAACACTGAAAGCTTCTACCCAATTGAAGAATACCGCATAAGATTTCGCAAAACAAAGGTGTGATAAAGTTTTTTTGTTATTTGAACATATTTAACAATAAGATCTACATGAATTAGCAGCTTTCTTTATTTTGTTTATATGTTTTTCAATGAAAGGTGAAACGCCATTTCATAACTACCATGGAATAAATTGCACATGCAAGTGTTGCATTTTTCTATACAAACAAGATAATACCCATGATGAATATATTTTTTTATTGGTTCCCAGTGGACCATAATGTTGGTGTAAGTTCAATCCATTCACCGACGGGTTTTTCGAACAGCATCTGGTGTTCTCAGTTGGTCACCCAACCAAGTAGTAACCAGATCTAACGTTGCTTAACTTCGCTGATAATGATAAACTTTATTTGGCCAGAAAAAGAAATACATTATAACTTAAAATTATGCATAAAATTAAATTAAAATAGTTTTAAGACAGGCCGTGTCTCAGGAGTCATAACTGACTCATAATGAGACACACATTTTTATATACGGTAAAATTTCTGAAACGTAGACCGAAATGTTTCTACGTTATAGGAAGAATCTCCATTTCAGGCATACCGATTTAACACTGGTACCCCTGCGCTTGTGTCACGTTTTCTTTATATACATAGAAATCATGTGGACGTTTTACGATTTATCTTTTTCATGATTCTACGTTTTAAGAGCTTTCTACAGTTTATTATTCTACGTTTCAGGAGTTTTACTGTACAATGTAGAAGAAAAAAAAACCACAATGGTTTTTATTTACATGCTATGAATTTGTATATGAATTAAAAGTATGCGAATAAAAAGAAAACATTAATCACAAGTAGATATTTTTAAATAGAACAAACACAAATTACAGGTAGATATTTTTAAATAGGAAAAAACGCCCATTAACCGTTACAAAATTAGTTTTACTAAATTCAAACATATCAACTTTATTTATATTTAACATTTAATTAATAAAATAACGTTGACAATCAACCGAACAAGGACAACTTGAACCGTTTTTTAAATAGAGGGGGGGCGGCACTGGACCGAACTCCAAGACTAAGGTTGTTCCAAATGTGACAGCCGTTGTATACAATAATAGTCTTAGTTTGTTCGGTAATTGCAATGTACCGGTCTTAGCTGAAAACTATTTCTCATATCCACATTATGAACATAATCCACACTAATGAATCTGTTACGATAATCCACCAGTTCATTCAATTATTTATATAAAAAAAAGATGAACAGAATGTAGATAACTTGGACAGGTTTAATATTTTCAATTGAGCAAATAGCTGATCAGTATATTGATTGCTGTATCTAAATGTCATTGTTTTTATTATTTTTTATGAGCAAGTTGCAGTGGTTTTAAATGTGTATAATGTTTTAAACACCAAAAAAATGACAGTATATAATATAGGGGTATGTTGAGCTATAATAAATAAGTTTTAGTTTTTTTCTTATCAAATATAGAACTAAATTTTTTCTATTTATTTTCTTAGTAGCTTCTGAAATATGAGGTTTCCAATTTAAACCACTTTCAAATGTTACACCCAATAACTTTATATTTGTATTTAATTTATATTGATAGCATTATTCTAGAATGATCTCTAAATTATCTTTCAAATTACAATTATAGAATAAAGTTAAACAATTCAGTCCTGTTTTCAACAATACAGACCATAGAGATATGACAAGAACAAAAAACAGAAGTTGGCATTTCTAAGCATATACACAGACCATTCAGATCCTTGGAATACTTTGTTTAGTTTATGTACTTTATCTTACATTTACAAAGTTGCATTACAATAGAATTTATGAACCATTGTTTAGTATACAAACTATATCAATAAATGCGAGTTGTTAAGAAAGGGTATTTTTACTACCCAAGTTGTTGAATTTTATTTATTTGGTAAATTGTTGCAGGTGAACGAGACCAACGACGAGCCAGGCCCCTGGTCCGACGATGAGGTCGTGGAGGCAAAGGAAGACCAGATCGAGATGGACGGACTCCACCACCAGATGCGCCACACCATCCACTCCCTGGAGCCGGCAACGGACTACGAGGCCCTGGTTGCCGTCAAGAACAAGGACCACTGGGGCAACGAGTCTATCTTCAGGTTCTCCACCAAGAAAGGTGAGCAGTTGGGGAGGGTTGGTTGCTTTCTGCGGAGGTTATTTCATTCATCTGTGCTTTTTAATGTTTTCATTTGTGTATCCCTTCACAACCATTTAGGAACATTTCAACTTTCTGAAATGCTATTCGTTAAAGTAATTACGTAATTTAAATGAATTGAGTTTTTTTTAAATGTAAATATTAAATGAAAGATTGTTAGGTAGTGTTTCATAACACATTATATTTTGTTTTCCAGCATGATATTTATTTTGGAAATTGGAAAAGTAATTACAATTAAAATATATTTCAATGCTAAGTATTATGTTAGTTAAAATAAATGCATGGAATGAAGTCAAGTAAATATCGCTAATTTAATAGCACCTCTCAGTTTTCGTTTAATTTCAAGATTCACTGAAAACTGTTTAGAATTTCACGCTAGAATAATGTTCTTTATTAATGCTTACAAATCTAAATTGTAAAACTTATTGTTTAATATTGCTGTGTTAATATTTTTGATTTAATGCAAATGTTTGTAAAGTTTTTTAAATGCAGAAGAAATTAGTTCTCATAGTTATTATTTTGCCAAGCATGCTTGATCATTAAATTGCATTTATTTATATCAAATATGGAAACGGAGTTTCTTATCATTTCCAGTACTTAATATTTGACAGAAACAAGTTAGTATAGGTTAACTTGAAGTCATAGAAAACGTAATACATTGAAAAATTGCAGTAGTATATACTGTATAACTATATAGTCATATTTGAGAAACATTATATCTTAAATATAAACTATATACAAGGGTATATTAATTCATATAAAACATTCGTACATTATTAACCTACAATACATAACCTATGACTTAATAATGAACATTGCATTAGTTTACTTTGTACAAAAAATAATTTTTATATCACTAATAATGTACAGGTTTTGCACTACTGATTTGTTCTTTTTCAATTTCTGTTACTATGACTCGATTAATTTTCCAATGTTAAACCGTCTCAATTTGGTGTTGGCAGCATCACCTTCAACTAGCTCTTCAACCACCACCACAACCTCCCCCCCTCAGAACCTAGTAGACGCTGCGGCCGCAGAAGGTTCGTGGAACAGGAATCCAGTTTGAACGGGATTGCCTCTTTTTATTTTGCTTTGCATTCTGCTTTTTGTAAACATTGTCATTCTTTCTTCCTTGGATGGGGCTGTGATTCTGTTTTGGTTTGAATTTCTCTGTTTGATTTTTCTTGAGATTTGTAAGCTGTTAATCAAATTAAGGCTGGCCTTAATCACGCATACAGGAGTTTTGTTCCGTGGAAGAAAATTCTAAACTTGAGGTTTGATTTATAATAATTAGATATTATTAATTGTACTATAAACAAATAGCGAACATCGCTATAATAAATATACAGACGTATTAACAGTAAATGTATTAAAGCCAATATACTTTTCGTAATTTTTTGCTTATCCTTAGTTTGATTAACATTTATTTTATAAACATTTAAAAGTGTTGGTCTGTTGTTAACTTTTTGTTGATTGTAGTCTAACGTCTCTCATTAGAACCTAACGTTTCTCATTTGTATTTTCAATCTGAAGTGATTATTTCTCGTCCACTTTGTATTTGTGTTTAATCTATAATCTTTTGCAGCTTATATAAATATTAACGAAAACTTATTCCTCAAATAACATTTTATTTTCCAGATTAACTGCTTTATTAGTACTTCAATCTGTAAAAATAACAAACTCATTTTATCTTTTTAGTTCATTATTACAACTATTATTTATTTTGTAGATTGTATGTTGATTATGCTTACTAATGTATTCTAAAATGTATGTTGTATCGTATGTGTGTAGGGTTAACTATGTTGTATGCTTTTGTAAATGATTTATCTACATTAAGCATTTCCTTTAATAGTATTAAATTTTGTGTGACTGCAAAATATGCATACACATGCTAATGTAGTAAGTTTTTGTAATGTTAAAATGAACAAATGTACTTTGTGATGCTTGAAAAAGTTACTTTGTGAAAACTATATTGACTAGCCAAAAGTTATCATATTGTTTGTATTTTTCTTTTTAGCCACTGAAAAGATGAAAATTTAAATTTTTAAAACTCACGTAAATATATTAATGATTTCTACGTAAGCAAAGGCTACCACTACAAGCAGTATGTGATCAATGAAAAATTTTTCGTCTTAATCACAGATTTGTTCAAATGCGTTTTAATTAAAGAAAATATAATTTATTAAACAAACTATAGCTTGTATTTGAGTGAACATTTTTAATCCATAGAAATAACCATACGTGGCATATTAACTATCATATAATCATGTAGTTTTAGGAAAAAACTAGAAGGTGCTAATTTCATAACCTTCTTCCCAAGGTCAAGCTATGAACAAAATAAAAAAAATAAAATTTATTCAATAATCAATTTAATTTTAGATTGCCTAACCTTGCTGATTTTGAGCTACATAACCACCTCTATATTTTAATAGTACATAAATTAGTTTCTTTACGTTATTTTTATCAAACGACTTTGATATTTGCAAAAACAATTGTAGTTACAAGTTGAATAAATACTATTTCACAGTTTGCAGATAAGATGCTCTTGTAGTGCTTATATAATTAAAAAAGGCAAACCTAAAGTGTTTTGCTAAACAACAGTTAGCTACTGATACTAAGGATAAGCTAATATATTTCACACTATAGCATTATTTCATGTTTTTTATATTATGATAAAAGTAATGATTTTTTTTATTTCAGAAGTCTCAAGTCCAGTGACTGATAATGGAAGCAGCCAACCTATGATTTGCCTAGCTTTGCTAATTGTATCCTCCCTTGCTATTGTGCCTTTCTCTAGCTAAAGACATCACTTTAGTAGGATATTCTACTGTCTATAATGTAAGTTGAATGTCGCTTCATTAGCCGATGTTACTACTCTTTCAGATGAAAACTAATTCATACATATGTTGTACGTAACACATTTAAAATATTCTAAGTCAAATTACACAAAATTATGTAATAAAACCACTTTTATTTTTTAAAGTAACTTTGTAATGATAGCTAGGGTCAAGAGGGGTGAAACTGGACTTTTTAAACCAAAAAATTTGAAAAATTATAGTTAGAATAAACCACAGCTAACTTAAAAGATAATTGCTTATTCTTTAATAATATGAATGAATGAAATCATAATAATTAAGTTAATATGTGTTTAAAAATGTTTAAAGTTTGGCAAAAAAATGAAAAAAATTTACTTTTAAAATTTGGGCTCCAAAAACTTCCTGGTAGCTGAAAAATTGAAACAGTTAGATATATGAAATTAGTCCCACGTTGTAGAAAAGGCTCTTGGCTTCCTTTTTATTTAAAAAAAATTGTTGACATATGTTTTATCAATTTACTAAAGTGGGGTGAAATGGGACGCTTCGAAATGTTGGATTTATGTTGTATCAAAAATGTTTACGGCCAGAAATTAACAAGTTTTGACAATATATGCCAAACAATTTTATGTAGTATGTTTGGACGTGGCTGTATTCCCTTAAAATCTAATATGCTGAGCCTACCGCGGCTTGGAGGACGCGCCATATGTCGGCAGAATATTCGTAGGGCCCACATCACAATTGATGTGGGTAGTAATATTAAGGTTGATATGTGAAGCGGGGCAGAGCTCGGTTAAGTTCGATTAGACCCACTATATGAAATATCAAACGAATTAAAAAAATTGAAACTAACATAAATTTATAGTCAAGAGATACAATGTTCAGATACATTCATAAAAATTAAAAAAAAATAGTTTAGGCTCCATAGTCAAAACAAAAAAACGTCCCATTTCACCCCTCTTGTTCCTAGTTTTTTTATTGTGAAAAACAATAATATTACTGATCCTCTAAATCTTTCTTTTCTCAATGCATAAAATTTATCGTGGTATGAATAGTCTCTATTTTTGACATACAAGGAAATCCTAACATTTTCTTTCGTTCTAGTAAGGACCATGTTTGCAATCATTTTGAAACGAATCCTCAATACCTGTACCTGTCAATAATAGTTTGAAAATTTTAAAGTGATTTGATTCACTGTTTTTACACTAAATATAATCAGTTTATACCAATATTGCAATATATTCTTTGGCTAATAATAAAAAACTACAAAGTTAAACAATTGCAACACTCAATTATAAAAATCTTACTAACTAGCTCAGTATCACTTAGTTTATCAAAATAGCTTAAGACTATTTTAATGGTGGAATGGCATGATAAAACCGTTATATTATTATTGTATCAAACCTTTTAAATCAAGGTTTTCTAACACTTTCAAGAATAAAAAAAACATTTAGGGGGAAAAGCTTTAAGCTATTTTCCACCAAGTGAAATTATCGGCACCAGTCATTACAAACGGATGAGATTTCAATTTTTGGACTAAAAACAGTAATAAAATACCCTTTAAACCTTATTTTTATTTCTTTGTTTAGTACAAATAGCGAAGCTTAACTATGTAGATGTTCTGTTCTTATATGGACCTTTCGAAAGATACATGGATAAAGTTTTAGAAAAACGTTTGAATTAATTGATATTTAGGCAAAACAATTGTCAAACAATTTGCAAGATATAATAGCAGTACATACTAAATAGAACTACATTTGTCCCTGCAATGTTAGAGCCAGACCACTGGAACGACCACCCAACATAACATAACTATACAATATTCCTCACCAAAAATAGATATTTCTGAAACCTCACCACCCAACAACATTTGAGTACACCTAAACAAACTCAGATGAGCTCACCACCGATACCTAAGCATATAGTACAAAATTGATAACAAAAGTTCATCACTCAACTAAACCTATATATAATCTTATCTTCTCTTGCCTTAGTTTTCCTCACTAGAGGCAATTATACTGAATTACTTTTATATTAGACCTCTGGAGGTACCTGGCTCAAGTTTCAGGATAGCTGGTCTCCATTAGTTCCTTACCCAAAAAGGAAGGCGGAAGTGAGCAGGAAATAAGTTGGTGTTGCATTTTTCCTTAATAGTGTTTAATATGAAATAAATATGTATATAAGATAAATTAATAATTTTTTTTCTATACAGGAGTGGAAAATTCTTCCAGCTACAAGATAACGCCAACTATAATGAAATAAGTTCATTTAATCACGTCAGACGAAAAATCAGCATTGGTTATAAACACAGTTGAAGAAAAACCTCAAGTTTTGAACATGATCATTCATTTATTGTACTTATTTTGTATGTCTAATGCCTAAACTAAAGTAAAAGCAAATTGTTCAAACAAGAGAATCAGATTGGTATAACAAATACTGGATTGTAGGCTTATAGTTTATAGTTTTTGATTTTCTGAAAAGACTAAAAATGAAAATAATTTAATATGAATATCTTACAAGAAACAATTTTAATTAGTTACTATATTTTGAGGGTATTTGAACTGAAATGTTTTCAATAGGTAACACTTTTGTATTTACTAGATAAAATATGGCTAAGGTACCTTTCATACTAATCTAGACTAGGTCTAACAAATTTGTACTAAATTAGAATGATAAATAATAGTATTTTCATAGATATGTATTTACTGAAAGATTTTATAATTAAGAAACAGACTAGCCGCTGAAACAGGGAATTGATTAGTTTTGCTATTTTTGTACATAGCTTCTTCATATAACTGAAACACTCATTTCTAGGTATAATTTACGTTTTGTTATTTTTTATTTCAAATTTTTTTATTAGCTCAAAATTTACTTTCAATTAGAAATATTTAATTAAAGTGTAAGATATAAAAACAACTTACTTATTCAAGTTTTTTCAAGTTTTATTTCTAAAAATTACTTTTTATTGCATCAAATTAAAATAATTTTGTTTGATACTATTTTTTTTATTTTTATAACGATTAAAAACAAGGAAAAAGGTAAAATGAGTTTTCTTTAACAAAATGTCTGTGAACATTTGCATAAAAATGTAATTTTTCTTTTTTTAAAAAGGATTTTGAATATATTTCCAACTTATTCATCACAGTAAGTGTGAAAGTGTATATATTTTTATATGTTATATGTTGGTATTAACTATTTTAGAAACAAATCTGAATCAATAAGGCTTTTGAAGTTTTCAGTGAAAAAATATTTTAGTAAGATTGGTGTATAGATGATTAGTTAAGAATTCCAAATTACTGTCAATTGAAGAAATTTTGTTAGATAAAAAAGTCGTATAACTTACAGAAATAGTTTGTTTTGCCTCACCTATGATTTATATTGATAGATGTAAGTCAATAGTTTACCATTCTTGTTTTTCCAAAAATTTGGCTTTAAAAATTAAATGATATGTATAATGCTAGTATTAGTTAATATTTTTCTTTGTGATATACATTGTATATTTTTGTTAGGTTAATTTTAGTTAAGAAATTGTATCAAAAGTTTTACTATTAGTTCACTGAAAAGCTCCAATTTATGATGTAATGTGTAAAAATCTTCTTGGAAAGTTTGATTTAATTAATATTAACATTTAAGGATTAACAGTCATGTAGTTAAATAAATAAAAATGGTCATTATGTAGAATCTATTTTAGTTTTGTGTTTAAATGAAATGCTGTAAAATCACCTTACATATAATTTTGTATGAAGAGTATTTAAATTGTATCCAAGTGAATATAAACTTGATTTCAGTTCAATTTTAATGCTCGACAGATCATCTTGTCATCTAATAAAAGATCCAACTTAATTTTGTATTTACGTTAATAATAAAATGTTTTCTTTAAATATATTTTTCCAAAATTTTCAAAAATACTTACACTTTCGATTTACAGAAAAAAGTAATAGATTGCCAAATAATTGTATTTGCTTTTCACTTCACTTTTATAGGTTCAAGAAAATTAAATATTAAGATTTTGATCATTTGTATATACTAAATTAATGTAATATGAAGGACTGGAATATAACATTAGATGTTGTAATTTATGTATTATAAACACTTAGATGTATCATAATTGTTAAGGTCTAGAATGTAACACATGTTCCAGTTCTTTCCCAACTGTATAGCATGTGAGACTCAAATCATTATTTATTTAACTTTCGTCAGTTCTTTGTACATTTTGGAAATTTAGTTTAAATATCTGAATAAAAATCTCAATTCCTTTGGTTGCATTTTCCATCACTTACAACTGACTGAGGGGAAGTTGGGCTGGAGTGCTTTTGGACACCAGATCCTCTACAACAATCTCCATGTTGCGTGATCTGCCGAAGTGCAATTCAATACTGAACAGAGCGCACTGAAGTCACTGTTGTAATAGACATAGGCATGCGTGGATAGGTATGCAGTTGGCGAAACGTAATAATGGTACTCAAGATCACTGAACAGGCTCTACTGTTTGTACTGAAATTTGAGCTGTTGTTAGGACCTGCAGATGGTAACCAAGGTACTGAGGTTACTAGATTGCAAGTAATGGCCAGGATATAATCAATGTCATCAGTACTAGATTGCAAGCAATGGTCAGGACTTATTAGATACTACTAAATGGTACTAACTTCGCTTAGCAATATTTACTTTGTGTTGCGTTAGCTGATGCAGCAAATATCTATTTGTTCAGGTGAATATTTAAAAATTGCAGTGCCTTTGTATGAAAAACATAGCATAGTAATGACAGTGATAAGTAGGGGTGTGACAATATGCTGCATAAGTGCATATTTTTTTCCCGATATGCAGCAAATTATATGACGATCTCTGCTCTCAAGATTTATATGCCGCATAAAATATGCAAAAAACCACTGGGATATATGCTGGACCAAAATGCATATTAGTACTATTAATGGAATTATGCATATTATATGCCATAAATTCTTCAATCTA
>JARUHE010175494.1:0-13850 GCA_031471125.1 Archaeomysis grebnitzkii | reverse complement strand
CATTATAACAGTAGTATAACATTAAGTAGTGCATTCTAAGTAGTACATCATTATATCATTATAACATTATATCATTATAACATTATAACATTATATCATTATAACATTATAACAGTAGTATAACATTACGTAGTGCATTCTAAGTAGTACATCATGCTTTACACAACAATGCCAAAGGAAAGAACTGAAAGCAAAATCCTTCAACATGCTGAGGACATGAAGATTTTGAAATGAGGTTAGATTTTTTTCGCATGTATTGCAAAAAACAGGTATGTTGCATAATTAAATCGTGATATATTATACTTAAATGTTTTTAAAGGTAATAATGTTATGCTACGTGTTTTTATATTAATGAACTACAGTTATTGGAGGACATTTTTCTGTTCAAATTGTAGGGTTCAATTGAGTAGGCCTGAATGAATAGCAAATATTGACCTGTAGCATTGGTTAATATATCGATAAGCACTAGGTTAAAACTAATGGTAAATAGTTACACGATTGCTTCATTTTCGATCAGATGATTACAGTGTTTAACCCTTTCGGTCCTATTAGTTTTAGTGAGAATAGCCAAATTCTTTTTCGACAGGATAAACAGTGTTTTTCTATACATTCTTCGGTAAAAAAAATTCGGAAATTGTAATACAGATTTTTCAAAAGTCGCTAAACTCGCTAAAATGGATCTATCGTGTAGGAACTTGTTAACGCTTGTATTTATTTATAGTTGAAGGTTTTTTTTTTTAGTAAATTCTGTGACGATTTGATTACTGAAAGCTATGTAATTGGTTTGTTAGAAATATAGACTGGTATATTGGGGATATTTATTTGTATGAAACTATTAGATTTCTCGTTTTGTTTAAGTTTTCAGTTACTAATTTAACTAGAAAAAGTAATGTTTAATTGTAATTTGGTATTGTTTACGCATGTATCGTTTGATTTATTAATGACTAATTGGCAATCCTCAGATTTTTCTTCTGTGTATGAAGTGTCATAACCAGAGACAAATCAAATGTTAAAGGGAATGGTTGTACGATAGTTTTCATGACGTGGCTGATGATTGGAACTAAAATACAATAGTGTTTATATTTTTAAATATGAAACGATTATTTAGTTAACCATTCGTCATTTGAACTAGATATATTAATTTCATGTTAGGACTTAGTATTGTCTAGCTTCCCCATATATGTAATTGTGAATGAATTACGGTTGGCCTAATCGTCGAGTCGCCAAGTTCCTTGTTGTGATGAGTGGAACATTGACGAATTGGGAATCGATCTTTGGTGGTGAAAACCTGATGTACGGGTTAAAAGTCTACTGATACGACCCTTTAATATGGTAATTTTTATTATATTGGTCTTTCTCCTGCCCGACATAATCTTTGCTATTGAGTTGGCCTTTCATTATTATAGTCAACCTACGTTCATTAAATTATTATTAAAACTTATTAAATTAAACATTCGTTTAAATTATTTTGAGTTTATACTTTGCAACTAAGTTGGTTAATCTTATTTTTATACTAAAAATCTTCAACCCTGAGTTTAATTAATTTTAATTATTATACAGATTATTTTGTGTTGAATGATCAACTTTATTTTACAAATGACTTACGTTTGTTTTTCGATTATTAAATAATTTATTTTTTTATACAGGAATACTATAGGAGCGAGGCGTACATTTTCCGAGAGGAGGCTTCGAAGAGCGACAGTGGGAACTTTTGGTTTATGAATGCAAACCTATTAAAACATGTTTTTGCAATTTTAAATTTCATGAATTCTTTTAAATTTCACTTGTCAATAAAATCATCTCCATAATTAGTTATTTTATTGTATAGCATTCATATCATCATTTATTCATTCATTTATATCTTTATTATTTTATTCATATCTTCATTCATTGTTATCTTTAATTAATTCATGATTCGTTCATTAGTATTCATTAATTCATCATTCACTCATATCAACATTTATCCATTCATTCATACATTTATTATTTCATTCATATTTTCATTCATTCATATCTTTCATTAATTCATCATTAATTCATTAATTCATCATTGATCATTCATTCTTTCATATCTTCATTACTTTATTCATATCTTCATTCATTTATTCATATCATTCGTTAATTCATTATTCATTCATTCATATCATTCATTATTCATTCATTTATATAATTCATAAATTAATTATTCATATATTTATGTCATTCATTAATTTCTTATTCATTCATTTGTATCATTAATTAATTTATTATTCATTCATTTATATAATTAGTTAACTAATTGTTCATTCATTCATATCATTAATTAACTCATTATTCTTTTATTCATATCATTCATTAATTCATTATTCATTCATTTATAGCAACCATTAATTTATTATTTATTCATTTATACAACTAGTTAGTTCGTTATTCATTAATCTCTATCATTTATTAATTTATATAATTCATTAAGTCGTTATTCATTAGTTTATGATTCATTCATTAATATCATTCATTGTTCATTTATTTATCATTGATACATATTAATCATTAATTCATCATTTATTCATATCATTCATCAATTCATCATTCATTTATATAATTCATTAATACATCATTCGATCATAGTATTCATTAATTAATCATTTATCCATATTATTCATTAATTTATTCATATCATTCATTGATCATTCGATCATTCATATCGTTCATTAATTTATCATTAATTCAAATCATTTATCAATTCATCATTTATTCATATCATTCATTAATTCATCATTCATTCATATCATTCATTATATCATCATGCATTCATAGTATTCATTAATTAATAATTTATTCATATTATTCATTAATTCATTAATCATTAATTCATCATTTATTTATATCATTCATTAATTCATCATCAATTCATATCATTCATTAGTTAATAATTTATTCATATAATTTACTAATTCATCATTCATTCATATCATTTATTAATTCATCATTAATTCATATCATTCATTAATTCATCATTAACTCATATAATTCACTAATTCATTATATAATCATATCATTTATTAATTTATCAGTCATTCATTTATAATTCATTCATATCATTCATCAATTCATCATTTATCCATATCATTCATCAATTCATCATTCATTCATATCATTCATAGTATTCATTAATTAATCATTTATTCATATTATTAATTAATTCATTAATCATTAATTCATCATTTATTCATATCATTCATTCATTCATATCATCAATTCATATCATTCATTAGTTAAGAATTTATTCATATAATTTACTAATTCATCATTCATTCATATCATTCATTAATTCATCATTAATTCATATCATTCACTAATTCATTATATAATCATATCATTCATTAATTTATCAGTCATTCATTTATCATTCATTCATATTGTTCATTAATTCATCATTAATGAAAAAACGAATATTCGAACATCTGATATTTTTTTGTTTTCAGGAAAGCACAATTTCAACAAAAAGTCTTTGCCAAAGATCAACAGAATTATTGAATTATCGTACATTTACAGAAACAATTAATCATAAATATTTAGACAAAGATAAAATAATAATTATTAAGTTTGGCTTTCATAATATAGTGAATTTGATTGGCAAAATATATACATAAAGATATTTGACATCAAACAATCAAAACTCTTATCTTTGGCAGGGTAAACAACACAGAATGTGGTTTGAGAGTTCACATCTTACACCAGTTCATCTATGCTTACATGGTCAATGTAAATAAACATTTTTAAACTTGCAATTTGATGTTTAAAATTTGTTCTAATTTTTTTTCAAATTGTATAAAATGTAAATAAATAGTATATAACACGTCTACACCGATACACACAGATACATACATCCATACACAAAAAAGTAAACAACCAAATACAAACACAAACAAAATAAACAATGTTCATAGTAAAGTTCATTGTAATGCTAAAATGTTAATGATAACAATAATAATGATAACGGTAATACCAAAAATAATTGTTTTATATGAGAGATCGACATGGAAAAGTTTTTTAAATGCTTGAAACTAGTGCCTAAGCTAAAAGGCATGTTAAAAATGATGAAGGAGGAGTTTACAAATCTCTCTTTGTAGGGGTTTTCTGGTAAAAGTTTCATCTATAGTGCCATTGACTGTACTATATGTTGGATAAGACAAACAATTTTCTGTAATATTTTAAATCGCGAGTGAAGCAATGTATTTCTTCATTTTGGTTTGTGTTGTTATTTTGGTAGACGTTCTCGCTAATGTAAATTGAACAGATGGTTTTATGGTTGTCTATTTTTTATATGTTTTATTCTTACTTATGGTTTAAAGATTTTGATTTCAATTTTATTCTATCGTTTAAGAACCAAGTCTTATTAACGGAATGATATATAAATCATACTAATATTTATTTTAATAAATATTAAATATTATTTTAACAAAGTAAAAATATTATTTTAATAAAGTAAAAATAATAATAATGGTGGATTTTATATACTTTTTCACAACTATAAGCATTTAACCATATTTATGATTTAAATTTTATTGTGCGGCTTCTGTCATACTAATAAAATCTCTAATTTCCTAAAATGTACACAATTTTATGTACATATTAATAATTTTTTTCGGTGAAAGTTGATAAAAACCGGTACGTCGCGTCGCACGCTATACGAAAACTTCAGTATTTAAGGAAAGTTTAGCATTATGGTGACCCACCAAACAAAACCTAAACTGACTTTGCTCCTCAAATGGTTTTTGGTGGCCAAAAGTACCTATTAGAACCAATACACCAATCAAAACTAGTACAGCTGGTACGCTTGTCAATTATAAACATCAATTGAAACGCCAGTGATAAGCTTCAATTACAGGTTATAACTACTTTTGTATTGTTTTGTTTTAATAATTTACGTCAAGAATGATCATAATCACTCATATTTCACTACTTTGCAACTACTTGCCAAGTAGTTTTGAAAATAAATGCCTATGTAAAGTTACCGTAATTATTTAGATCTCAGAACAACAGAGACTCTTGTACATCATTTATAACGTCAACCCTCGACTACTGTAACTCACTCTTTTGTAACATATCTCGCACACAGTTGAGTAAACTTCAAAGAATACTCTGCTGCTAGGATTATTACACAAACTCGAAGAAGTCAGCACATTACACCTGTGTTTAGAGCCCTACATTGGCTCCCTGTTGAGCTTAGAGTAATTTATAAGGTCTGTCTTTTAAATTTTAACTGTTTAAATGGGCTAGCCCCTTCATATTTGTCTGATCTGCTAAAACTATATGTACCCACTCGTTCACTGCATTCACGAGGCATAAATGTTCTCCTGGTCCCTCGTATAAATAAAACATTTGGCGAACGTTCCTTTCACCATTGTGCTCCTGTTATATGAAACAATCTTCCTAAGGAATTAAAAGTTTTAGACTCCCTTGTTTTATTTAAAGGAAAATTGAAAGCTCATTTGTTTTCAATAGTCCGCTCTTAAAATTGTTTTTAATTGTGTGAAACGCTGTATAGTGTCTTGCAAAGATATAGCTGCGTTATACAAAAAAATTGCATTATTATTACTATTTACCGGTTGTTCTCAATTTTGTCCTTTTTTCAACTGTAGGTATCAAGTGTAAGATAAAAACCGTTGATAATCAAAGATTTCTGAAATTTTTTCACATTCATTTCATTTTTTAATAATCAACAAAAAAAATGTATGATTAAAATTGTATTCTATCGTTTAAAGAAAACTCTTGTCAACAAATTGTTAGTTAAATCATATTAATGTTTTTTTTTAAAGTTTTAAATATAAATATTAATAAGAAACTATAAAGTATAGTGTGTTGTAAAACCAAAACTATAGGCAGAAGCTATATTAGGCTTCAAATAACTTTTCATAGAAAGAAGATTAATAGTTTTTGGGACATATTTATGTTTACGTCTAGCAACGTTCAAACAGTTAACTAGATATAAATAATTATAATTTTCATAGTTTTTCAATTCAATGAATGAATTTTTTTTATAAATTTAAGTCTAGAAATCGTAATGTATTAATGTTAGAAGAATGTTTCGTTATTCAAGATAGTCTGTAACATAAGGATATCTCATAAATAGGTATGGTGAGGCTGAATGAGAAATATATTTATTCTGACCATTGTATTTGCAATTACCTTTCGTCAAATAAAAACTTAGTTCGTCAAGTTCCACAGCACACCGATTCCCTCTTCTTCAACACTCAAAACAGGCGAATATTACAGCACTGTAATGAACAAAAGTAAGTCATCCTATATTGTGTCTGCGAGACATGCCAAAACAGTTTATGCAGCATGTAAGGTAAATCGCACAAGCTAGCACTGCAGCATGAACCACCCCAAGAAAGCGTTTTAATTCTTTTCTTTTGAGTCATCCCATCTTAGGTCAGTTAAAACTCCTTACTATTATTTTGGGTATTAAATAAGCTCACACATATACATTAGTGAACAGGTTTATCATCGTATATTACAATAATAAACCCATATATTAGTTAGGCATCTGATTTTCCCTCATTTCTTTAATAGATGTAGATTATCCACGTTTGCGTCGGTCGTCCTCTCACTCGTCTACCATCAACCTGCAGATTGTACATTCTTCCTATTGCATACATGTGTTTGCTTCTTATAAGCTCATGGTTATGCATCATGCTACACATGTCCCTTACACAATGCAAAATGTTACAGTGTATAGTACGTACAGCCATAGGCACATTAATCTGAACCTGCATATGTATTAGTTATTCTCTAAGATTTAGACTAAATAGAAACCAATGCCACCTAATTGAACAATTTATTGTAATTTGTAGTATATCAGTGAAGGTTAAGCTAATTGTAATACATTACAACTCCTGAAACGTAGAATAATAAAACGTAGAAAGTTCCTAAAACGTAGAATCACAAAACGGAAGAATCCTTAAACGTCCACATCATTTCTATGTATAAAAAGAAAAAATGACTCAAAGGAAGGAGTAACGGTGTTAAATCGGTATGCCTGAAACTGAGATTCTTCCTATAACCTAGACAACATTTAGGTATACGTTTCAGGAGTTTTACTGTACGATGAATGGCTGGTGAACTAAATAATAACCAAAATACAAAAAAATTTAGAATTATGTGCTCATCATTGTACAGTACATTTTTCATAATTTTTAGTTTATTTGTTCTTGTATAATATAAGAAGCCAATATAAAATTACGTGATGTATAAATCCCTAACTGGCAACTGCTGCCTACCATTTGGGAAAGTCTTCAAAAAATATGACCAATTGAAAATTGATGAATAGAAAAATGGTTATTATAATGATTTACATTTGTGATAAATTGGTTAAATATTTACTTTGGAATTCTTTTGATTGAGATCAAAAAAATTTCCAACGAGTTGTTTAGTTTGTTAAAGAATCTGTTTCACGTTCATTTTTGATCTTTCTTTTCATCGTTATAATAATTTTCTAAATTAAAAAGGACTTTTTTCGACGAGTAATTGTTATTTATTTAGTCAATAGTTTTTTTCTTCATTTTTTAATAACTAAGGTAACGATTACCACTTTACTGAATTCATTAAGCTTAGTTGAATTTATGTTTATGATAACTAGTGTTACGTCTTGATTTAATAGAAGAAAAATTATGTATATTAGAAATTAATAATGCGATGTATGATATTATACACAACTTTCATAATTTTTATTTCATACACTAGAAATAAATGAAATATAATATATGATGTTTAGATAAATTTCTTTCATTATAATACCAGGATAAGCCTATGTAACAAACAAGTTTTGATATTCATTGTAGTAATATTGATATTGTTTTTAATATCAAAATTATCACTATTATTATTAATAATAGTGTTTTTAACATTAACGTTATCACTGTTTTTGTTATTAAACATATTATTAATGCTAACATTATAAATGTTATTGTTATTGATAATACTGTTATTAATATTAACTATTATCATTATTAATAGCGTAATTAACATTAAAATCCTCACTAATATAATTATTTTTAATAGTTTTATTAACATTAACAGTGTTACTAATAGTATTATTAATAGCGTTGTTGGTGTTAATATTATCATTATTATTATTAATAACAGTGTTATAATATTAAAATAACCAATATTACTAATATTATTATTATTATTAAAATAACCAATGTTATTAATATTATTATTATTATTAACAATGTTATTACTATAACCATAGGCACTATTATTATTACAAAAACATCGAACCATTAAAATAAAGAGTTACCAAAATGGTTGCTCAAAAATAATCTTGAAGACGAACAAAAGTTGTGAATGTGTTTATGGTGTTATTGTGTGAGATTAAACTCCATCCATTTGTTATGTTTAGCATCTAAACCTATATTGAAGATTGATGTTCCAAAAAGGATTAAGGAACAAGTTTTCATTGAAAGTGGCCAAATATTCCATTTCTGTTCGTTTATATTTCCAATATTTTATAGAATCAAGTGAGTTTTATTAATGCTATGGATTTGATCAATTTCATCTAGATTTTTAGATACCAAAATTTAGAGGGTAAATAAAATCATGGTAAGAAATGACAAAGTTGTAATAATAACAATATTAATTATAATAATGTTAGCATATATAGCTAGAGTATAGTATAGTTATTCTAAATATTCTAAGTAAATCCCGGTTCTGATCCTACACAGACCTGATTTTCACAGTTCAAAAATTAGCCCTAGAAGGGATCAATACTTTAATATTTTAAAAGTTAGACCTAGAAGGCATCCTAAAAAATAACATTACCAATAATACCATAAATGAAATCAATACTATTATAAAATAGCATAAATACATTTTTAGTTTCATCCTAACAACAATAATAACATTCACAACAACAACAATCTTCTTCTTTGTTTTAATTTATATGACGTCATTGAGAGTATCAGTTGTTTCCGGCAATATACGTATGTATATATCATATGTATATATTAAAATGCATATATATTTTAATCTATACACATGATACATATGATTTTAATAACGCATTCTACATATTTTTTATATTTTTATTTTATAATTGTTTTTGGAATTTCATACAATCAGTAATTATTGTATAATTTTACATAAAATTTGTAATTTTTTTCAAATATTTTGTAGGTTCTACCCATAGAGATAATATAATGACTTTTTTTGTTCTTACCCGCAAGTCTAAAGGCGGAACTGATCTTCAGTGGACACTCCAAATGGCTTTCAGCGCCTTGCAACATGCAACACCCAAAATAATTTTGTATTAAAGAAAAATCTACTAAATAGAATGTTTTCTTTTTAAATTGTTAATACAAACGATAATTTAAATTTTATTTTTTCATATAGGTCGATTATTTGGCATGATATAATATACAACAATAGCACAAGTGAGGTATTATGTCTATGGTTCTACCATGAATATGGATTGATGTACTCAGATGAAACTAGTCGGTAATAAAAAATAAAGAATGAACACCTACGGAGAACACCTTAACCATATATCTCCTCCTGAAAAAAGAATAATAAGAAAGCATGAAAAATTATGTAGAAAAACGATAAACAATAAATGGTCATCCACTTTCAACAAAGTGTGTTTAAGAGAATATACATATATACTGTATATATATATATTTCTACCAAGGACTACTCTATTAAGGACATGCATCGCTCAGTTCCTGCTTTTGCTAGAGAAGGCCATTTGATTTGTTATCAAGAAATGTTTCATATTGCTTAAATATGTCATAAATGTTGCCATGAGTTAGAACACCAGTACAGTAATGTTTTAATGTACAAATAGTTAGTAAACCTTATCAACTTCAAAAACCAAAGACAAATAAACACTAACCAACAAGACGATAGTCTGACAGACGTGCTCTTTTGATTGATGCCTGAAGAAGCACTGCATTTTTTTGTTGGCCTTGTTTTAGGTTATGTAGCCCTTGCAATAGGACATTGGCCAAATGTCTGAACAGCTTCTTAGATAATAGTCCAAGATCATAAAATGCTTCCATGTTAGACAGACTGTTGATAAATCTTTGACGAGAACATGCTCTATGTTTGGTTTTCTTCACAAGGCAGAGCCATATTCTAACCGCCTCATGAGTACACATATGTGGGAATTTTAAGGATACCTTTAGAAAGCTTTTCAATTAAGTTTTTCATTTCACTAGGCAATGAAGGTTCATTCCCAGAGAAATTCAACACTCCTTCATAATCTGTCTCCAGCCATCATGCCACATAGGCTACAGACCTTTCTTCATTGCATGGGAGATAGACATCCAATATGCTTTCTTCGATGGACGATGCATCTTCAGCTGTGGACCTACTAAGGTGTGTGCATTATCAATGGTGGCATCAGATTCTATTGATTTAAAAACCAATGAAGCGAATCGCGATAGTCGTTTTTGAAAGCAGATGAAACACCAATTTTTGGCCCCGATGTATTGTCTATAGACTGAAAACTCTCCTTCAATTCTGTCACGGAGAAAAATATAATAAAATCCAATTGTGAACAAATGTTTGCATAACGCTATAATTCCTTCTGCAGCTTGTCCAAGAGCCTTTTTGTTGTAATGAGTCAAGTATTGAACACGATTGGCACCATGCGCTGAACCTGCTTCTCTGAATTGTTCCTACATAACCTGGAGAGTGATTGAGTTTTTATCTTTGACAGATCGGCTGGGTTCATTTAGTCTGACATTTTGTCCCTTGGCACTAACATTGACAGTTTTCCAATCCAAAATGGATTGGATGAGACTGGCTGTTACACAGGGTCCTTGTAGTGTCAGTGCGGCAACTACCCTGTAGTGGGAGAGTTTTTAAACATGCTGTACATTTTGCAGTTGGAGATTAGATGGACAGAATATGTCAAGGGTGTGGTTTTAAAATGTTTTTTCCTTGTACAGGTCTTTCACATCCGAGAAAGAAAAAACTTATTCTTTGTCAAGAGAGAGTTGTACTTTTTTGTGTTTTTGCTGCGGATACACTTTAGTAAATGGACAGGGCAAAAAAAGATACCAGAAGAGTGTATCATCCAAAGGATGAATGACCTGGAATCAGAAGTTCTGTTGAACAGGTTGCAAAACTGCTGATTTATCTTAGGATTGTCAGTAATCGACCCTATAAAAATCCCATCTGACTTTTCAAAAAGGGCAGCAGCTTCTATCCCAACAACAAATTGGTACTTCAAAGTCAGTCTATGAACTTGAACAGGCGTGACTGAAACCATAACACTAGGTCCACGTGTAAGCATTTCAGCATCACACATAACATTGAATCAGGATCATTCAAAACACCACCAGAAGAAGCAACAGTTGGACGAACTTTCACTTCATGAACTATCTAAAAAAAACGATTTTTGCTAATCATTTTTAACTTTTAGAACTGTTTTCTTTAAAACCTTTTCAATGTTTACAGAAGACACAACAAACTGTATCTTTTGCTTGTTTGGAAGCACTAGGCAACCACGTAGTTTTTCATAGTTACAGTTAGAAAATGATTTGATAGCAAAGCAGTAATCAGCTACAGAGAAGATTTTGTGAGTCAAGAGTCGTAATTTTTGAGTAATAAGTTTCAATTTCTTTGCCTTTTTGGTATTATCCAATTCTTAATTTAGTGTTGGGAGAATCAACACCACTTTATTAACAACATCGTCCGCCTGAAGATTATAATTGTAGATCATATGTACAGCTTCAAAGATTTATGACTAGGACTTCCAGCCATTTTTTGGGCTTAATAGTTGTCCTAGTAGAACATTAATTCTATTTTTAAAAGCAGAAAAAATGAATGGAGAGCACAGGGTAGATTTATTGTAAAGCTCTACTGGAAATCTTCTGACAGGAAAATGCACACAAGTATGTCCTATAATTAGGTTATCATATATTTGCTATAACTTTGGATCATTTCCTTCTTCAGAAAATATTTCAGTTTTTCATCCTCCTGGTTTGCGAGGTGTTGGTTTTGGTGTTCGTAAACAGGAAGTAGGGACACTGAATACTATGCTTGGCAGAATAGCTTGTTGAGTAATCCTCCGGGTAGTTTGACTTGTCACAAAATCACAGCTGAGGATGCATCGTCCATCGAAGAGAGTATATCGGATGTTTATCTCTCATGCAATAAAGAAAAGTGTGTAGCCTATTTGGCGGGATGGCTGGAGAAAAAAGATGAGAGCGTGTTGAATTTCTCAGAGAATGAACCTTTGTGAAATGAAAGACTTCAATGAAAATGTTTCTAGGGGATCTTCAAGAAACCCTCATATGTGTACTCATGAACTAGTTAGAATAGAGCTGTGCTCTATGAAGAAAGCCAAACATAGAGCATGTTGTCATCAAAGACTTAACAATATTCTGTCTGTCTTGGAAACATTTTATGATCTTGGACTATTATCTAAAAAACTGTTTAGACATTTGGCCAATGTCTTAAAGCATGGGCTACATAACATTGAAAAAGACCAACGAAAAATGCAGTGCTTTTTCAGACACTAATCAAAAGATGACGTCTGTCAGACTAACTTCTTGTCGATAAGTGTATATTTTTCTTTGTTTTTTCAGAATGATAAGGTTTACTAACTACTTGTACATTACAACATTACTTTAGTGGTGTTTTTTCAAATTCATGACAAAATTTATGACACACTTAAGCATTATTAAACATCTCTTGGTAGCAAATCCAATGGCCTTCGTTAGCAAAGGCAGGAAATGGGCGCTGCATGTCCTTGATAGAGTAATCATTGATTTATGCACATATTCTATGGTGTCCTGTTTTTGGGTCTATCTTTTCAATTTTTGGCTCTTACCTCGTATGTGGTACCAACATCTCTATCTTAATTTTAAAGGGGTCCTCAAATTAAAATAAAACTCAAAAAGCATTAATCTTAGGCTAAGAATTTCCTATTTTGTAGCGGTTGAGAACCCCCTAAATAATAATTTATATACTAATACTAAATTTTTTCAGGGTTTATTTATTAACACCTGTATATTGTAATAAGATGTGGAGGCCATCTCAATTTCTTTAAAATATGCATTTAAAAATATATAAAACCTAATGTTATGAAAACACAACAATTTTTAAAATTTTGAAAAAGTTTAAGTAGTTCAAAAAGTTTTTATTTAGTTGTTTAGGGAATACCATTGTTTTTAGATTGTTCCACTGTTGTATTATAATAAACAGGTGTTAGGAAATATAACCTGAAAAAATTAAGTAAAATTATTAATGTGTGGTATGGGTTCAATTCCTATAAAATTCATAATCCTTATAAAAATTGTGACTTTTGGAGAGAATGAGCACATAGCATTTATTCATTTTTTTCATTTTTTTAGGAGATATTTCTTAATACTTGTATATTATAATAAAATATTGGATCATACTAAAAAATGATATTCCCTTGAAAACAAATGACAAGTTTTTGAAAGTTTAATTAAAAAATCAAGTTTTAAAAGTTAATTTTTTTTCAGTTTTTATAATATATTTTTTGGAAAAATTAAACTTTTTCAAAGTTAGAAAAATGTATTTTCAAAACATTATGTTTTTATATTTTTAAAAGCATTTTTTAAAGAAATTGAGATGGCTCCTACATCTCGAAAAAGTTAAGTAAAGATACTATTGTCTAGGGAGTCCTCAACCCATACAAAATAGGTCCTTTTTACCCTAAAATTCATATTTTTTAGTTTTATATTAACTTGACCACCCTTTAACATTAAGATAGAGGTATCAAATTTTACATAGATTATTATCTCACATATAGGCACCACATAAGAAATGGGAACCAAAATTCTGAGAGACACTGTAGACAAAAAACAGGATACCCTAATATATGTATA
>JARUHE010175383.1:0-13853 GCA_031471125.1 Archaeomysis grebnitzkii | reverse complement strand
CTTCCCTGCTACTTTACCTGCTATACGGACTACTTTTTAGTGCTATTTTGACCCCATTTTCACTGCTACTTTGCATGATTTTTTAGGACTACTTATCCGGGCTTTAGTTATTACTGTTTATATTATCACAAAGC
Source organism: Archaeomysis grebnitzkii (assembly GCA_031471125.1). Lineage (NCBI taxonomy): Eukaryota > Metazoa > Arthropoda > Malacostraca > Mysida > Mysidae > Archaeomysis > Archaeomysis grebnitzkii. The sequence continues at coordinate 13,719 of JARUHE010175383.1, read as the reverse complement.
ATTATCATTATTACTATTTGTATTATCACAAAGCGCTATTATTATACTATTTGTATTATCAGAAAGCATTATCATTATTACTATTTGTATTATCACAAAGCGCTATTATTATACTATATGTATTATCAGAAAGCATTATCATTATTACTATTTGTATTATCACAAAGCACTATTATTGTACTATTTGTATTATCAAAAAGCACTATCATTATTACTATTTGTATTATCACAAAGCACTAGTGTTATTACTGTTTATATTATCACAAAGCACTATTGTTATACTATTTGTATTACCAGAAAGCATTATCACTATTTGTATTATTACAAAGCACTATAATTATTATTATTTGTATTATCACACAGCATTATCATTATTATTATTATTTGTATTATTACAAAGCACTATCATTATTATTATTTGTATTATTACAAAGCATTATTATTACTATTTATATTATTAAAAAGCACTATCATTGCTTTTATTTGTATTGTTACAAAGCACTATCGTTATTTTTATTTGTATTGTTACAAAGCATTATCATCATTGTTATTTGTGTTGTTACAAAGCACTATCATCATTGTTATTTGTATTATTACAAAGCACTATCATCATTGTTATTTGTATTTTTACAAAGCACTATCATAATTGTTATTTGTATTGTTACAAAGCACTATCATCATTGTTATTTGTATTGTTACAAAGCATTAGCATTATTACTATTCGTATTGTTACAAAGCACTATCATCATTGTTATTTGTGTTGTTACAAAACATTATTATTTTTAGTGTTATCACAATGTATACTTATTGTTATTGTTTGCACACACCATTATTATTATTATTATTAGAGTTATCACAAATTACAATTAGTATTAATGTTATCACAAAGTAGGGGGCTTTCATTACTGTTAGTGCTGTCACAAACTACTATTTTTTTAGTTTTATCACACAATATTTATTACTGTTAGTCGTATAACAAAATAGTATTACTGTTAGTGTTATCACAAAATATTATTACTGTTAGTCTTATCACAAAATATTATTACTATTAGTGTCATTACGAAATACTATTACTATTTATCTTAGCATAAAATGCTATTACTATTTGTGTTATCAGAAAATACTATCACGATTTGTGTTATCATAAAATACGATTACTGTATTAGAACGTAGATCACTCCCACGGATAAATACCATTGGCGCAAAAAAATGAACTCAGGGAACTTCTCTTTAATCTTGAAGTGTTGGTTTCGATCCATGTTGACTTTTATTTATATTTGTTGATTACAACAGGAATATAAACTAAATTAAATTGAAAATGAATCCTGGAAATATTTTGTCTTAATTTAAAACATTTCTTTGACTTATTTTATAAAGTTTTTGCAAACAAACAAATTCGTGTTTGTGTCTCTTTTTTAGCCTTGACAAACGTTCGACTACGATTACGATTGATGAAGGCCGCGGCTAAGCACGCTATTGAGAGCGTTCGATCGAGAACGTTTTTGTTTCTCATTTTTGGCTCAGTGTTCAAATGATTTTGTGACAATGACTTATTTCAGACAAGACTCGTTCGTTGGATTTGCCAGTGAACAACATTTAATTCAGGTAAATCAATTCATCACACTTGTTGTATTTAACTGCTATAGTAAAGTAATTTTATAAAAAAAAACATCAAACTTATATCTTATAACTTTTTTCCTACTTAATTCGCATTCTAGCAATTTTGAAGAACTTCAAAATTGAAACAATTGTTTTGTATTTGAAAGTTTACATCAAAATTAAGATAATAATAAACCATACATATAAAGTTCAATTTATTCATGTTAGGCAAATTGTATAGTTAATAAACATATTTTTTTGGCCGATAACTCACACACACACATACGCGCACACGCGCATATACACACACACACACACACACATACACACATACACATACACATACACATACACATACACATACACATACACACGCAAATACACACAGACACACACACACAGACAACCACACTTGTGTTGCAAAAAACGTTTTTTACCTAGGTGGGTTTTTTTTCCAAAAAAATACATTTTTTATAATTTTATTTTGATATATTCTATTTTTGTTATAGTTATGACTTTGCATTAATAGTATAGTAATAATATAATAAAGCAAGGTTACTTTTGTAGTGCTATAACAATTTAAAACAAAAATAACACAAGGCAACACACATTAACAAACACTTTGTTGCTGGGGTAAGACCATGAGTTATGTGCATGCGCAATATGAAAATACCTCAAAACCAAAAATATATAGTTGTAAATCTTGCGCATGTGCATAACTCAAAATCCTGACGTGATAGAACGATTCTGAATACAGATGCGGAATCAGCACCCTCGATCTAGTCCAGAACACATGGTTTTACACCAGCAACAAATTCTTTGTTACCCAGTGTAATGTATGAAATGAAAATAAAACCATGTAATTACACATTTGATTTATAATCGATTCTGAACAGATGCGTCTTAAGTTCTTTTTTAAATAATGCATAGGCGGCTGTTTTTGTATGAATTGGTAAGGTCCTCTATACTTTTTGGGATGATTGTGTAAACGACCTTCTTCCTAGTGTGGAAGATTTAACTCTTGTTGGAAAATAATTGGTTGTTGCTTAATCTCAAAGCTGGATATGGATCGTATGGAGCATTAAATAAGAACTATTTGGTGGAACAACGTTATTCAATGATTTATATGTAAATAATGCAATTTAAAAAAAACTATTCTAAGTTTAACTGGAGCCCAAGGAAGCCATTGTAGTATAGGTGTAATATGATTAGATCTGAGTCTATTTAAAAGTAATTGAGCAGCTGCTTTTTGAATTCTTTGCAATATGTTTATTTATATATTTGGAAGATTGTACAACAATACTTTACAATAGTGTTTTAATAAATTTAATGTCTTCAATTGATAAAAAGGATTTATTACCAGTGGAAGAAATATGATTTATGAATGCTAATTTCTGGTCAAAGATGACTCCAATATTTTTGGTATGTGTAGGGCTGATTTGATTCAGCTCCGATCTTTGATGTTATTGGATTAATTTGATTTAGTTGATTTTAGGTACCTATAACAATTCATTCAGTATTTGCATCGTTAATGAGAAGATTGTGAGCTCGTAGAAAAGGGTGGACTGTGTTAATACATGCTTCTATTTTATTGTGAGCTTACATATAAATCGATTGATCAGGTTTAAATGAAAGGTAAATCTGATGTTCATCAGCACAGTCAGCTATTGTAGATGGATATTGATTGGTAATAGTATAGTGATGATATGAAAGCATTGAATAATATGGGGCCTATAAGGTAACTTCCTTGAGGCACTCCATGAAATATTGAAATTGTGATGTAAAATGTTAATGAGTATTATGTTTTACTGTGTCAAAGGCTACTGATAAATCAAGTAAAGCTAGAAATGGTAAGCATTGGTTGTGCATGTTATTCAGAAGATCAGTTGATATTTTAATAAGAGTGTTTCCACATCTAGTATGTTTATATGCATAGTTGTAATTGTAATATGCAGGTAGTAAAATTACATTTTTTTTCGAGGTTATTTGAAGATCTGTAAGAGTACTTATTGGACGATCGTTTGATAATTGTAAATCCTTGTTTCTATATTTGATGAGGGGAATACTCCGAGCAGTCTTCCAAGGTTCTGTAGTTAAAGATATATTTATTATTATAGTTAGTTCGAATAAACATATGTTATCGCTTCTTAAGTATAGAGGTAAGAATAGTATCAAATTAGGAAGTTTTATTGGTAGTTGAATTTATTAATTTGGGAAGTTGTGTCTCGGTTAATGGAGTAAACGTATTTGGATTAGGTTACTCGGATATTACTTTTGTGTAATCAATGATATCATTAAATTGTTCTTGATTTCGAATAGTGGCCGTTTTATCAATTATAGTGTTTGCTTTATTTATACAAATTTTGAAAATTTTTACACAAATCATTTCTATTTTAGATTAAATAAGGAATGATTTGGTTTCCTTCAGATAGGTCAGTAATGAAGGAAAACATTTTATTTTGATTATTTCAGTAATTTAGGAACTTGGATTGGAAGATGCGTATTTGGCTTTCATACATTCAGTGAAATATATTTTATTAAAAACTTAAAAATTTGTGTGTGAGATTCTATTTCTTGATGTTAACCATTTCCTTTACATTTAAATTTGATTTTTTAGCTTCTTTAAATAGGATGTATACCAGGTGACGTTGGAAGGATTGTTATAGTCTTCTTTATTAATGGTGCTGATGATCAAGTGAGTTCTTAAGTACAAGTTGGCAATATTTATACTGCTTAGAGTTTCTTTTGGAATATCAGTTTTTAATAAATCGTTGGAACAATCTGAGATGTTTATGTTGTCTATCTTACGATATTCAATGTATTTACGTTCTTTATTTAATGTGGATATGTTTATGAGCGAATATATGAAGCAGTGATCTGAAATGAAAGAAGATTATTGTGTATGTAATAGATTGATATAATTTGTGCATCTAGTTATTATAAGATTTGGTGTATGGTCAAATGTATAAGTGGGGAACGTTATGTGTTTAATTTAATTATATATTTTTAGGTTGTGTGTTGGGGCGAAGGCGGAAGCGAATTTTCTTTGCTCTTAGTACACTTTTGATGAAAAAAATTCAAGTTTTCAGTTTACAGACTTTTTTATTGAACACGAATATCTTTACATATAATTCTAAAACATAAATTCCAAGGGAACTTTGTTTGTAAAAGTTAATATTTTTTGCAATAATAGGTTTCAAATTAGACACCACTTAATAGATGTTTTGACAAAACATGTTTTTTCAAGTTTGTATTTTACAGACTTTTTATTGAATATGAATGGTATTATATATAATTCAGAACAATATTGTGATAGGGATTTTATTTTGTAAAATAAATGCTTGTTGAAATTAAATTCAACAACATTTGATATTTTATTTTGTTTATCTAATTAAAAATCATATTTTGTTAAAATAAATTAATTAGTAGCTTACAATTTTTTTTTAATTATTTTATAATTTAGTAATTATCAAAAAGATATTCAAATATATTATCTAAATATGCTGTTATGCATTACAACAGTGAATCAATATAATTGTGTAGAATCAATCAAGTGTATTATTATTTTTTTCATCAAATAAACACACAGTTTAGTTTGGCTAGTATCAAGCTATTCAAATTTACCATAGATGCTCCTTATCCTGTTTTATAAATAAATTAGTAAAAATAATGTAAGAACACAATTCAATATATATTTTAACTTTATGATATATAATGTTTATTTATAAAAAAAACCCACCATGTTTAATTGTATAAATACAAGCATCCGAATCATTAGAGAATACAGTATAATTAGTAGCTAATAAGTAATAACCAAACCAGCCCTTTAAAATCAATGTAACATACATATTTTAATCTATATTTGCAATAATAGTTGCCCTGATAAAAATAAATAATTGTTTTCTCATATAAACAAATTAAAATCTAATAATTACCTACTATTTTAAATATATTAAGAAGAAATAGAATAAAACCATAAAAAATGTGTTTTGAAACAGGTTGTGTTTTTTTTGCAAAAAACACGCTTGTTCTTTATGAGTTGCAACTCTAGTTACAGCACACATCCATCTCAACATTCTCATTTCTGCCACATAAATCTTCTTCTCTTGTGTTTTCATTATTTTTCAAGGGTTTTGTAAGAAGCAAGTTGAAAAACGTCAATTTTGGGCACTGGTTGTGTGAGAAATAAATTGTAAAACGGTCATTTTGGGGACTGTTCGGTGGTTTGGGAGAAACAAATTGTAAAACGGTCATTTTGGGAAATTTTCGGTGGTTTTGTGAGAAACAAGCTGAAACGTTGAATTTGGGCACTTTTAGATTGTTTTGTAAGAATCAAGTTGATAAACGTTCGTTTTGGGCACTTTTCGGTGGTTTTGTGTGGAACAAGCTGAAAACGTTGAGTTTGGGCACTTTTCGATTGTTTTGTAAGAGACGAGTTGAAAAATTATCATTTTGGGCATTTTTGATTGTTTTATGAGAATCAAGTTAAAAACGGTCATTTTGGGCACTTTTCGGTGGTTTTGTGTGAAACAAGCTGAAAACGTTGAGTTTGGGCACTTTTCGATTGTTTTGTAAGAAACAAGTTGAAAAGCGGCCATTTTGGGCACTTTTTGGTGGTTTTGTGAGAAACAAGTTAAAAACGGTCATTTTGGGTACTTTTCGGTGGTTTTGTGGGAAACAAGCTTAAAACGTTGAATTTGGGTTCTTTTAGATTGTTTTGTAAGAATCAATTTGATAAACGTTCATTTTGGGCATTTTTCGGTGTTTTTATTTTTTTTATTTTATTTTTAATTTTTATGGAACAGACACAAGTTTCACTCTGGAAGAACCAAGGAGTATGCACCCAAAGATGGGCCCAAAGCAAAACAGATGCTGATAGGAAATGACTAAAAATTACTTTTTAAATTAACTTTTAAATTAAATTAAAATCAAGATGAAGCAACAGGCAGAACATGATCATTTCTTGATCATTAGTTGGAGTACGAACCGCAACATCCATACTAAATCAGCGTGTCCACTTGACAAGGAGGATGGTTAAAATTATAAATGTTATTAAAACTAAGATAATCATATTTTTTCCCATCAATAAAAACAAAAACATTTTCTTTATTCTCTTTGAAAAATATATCATCGTCCAAGAAAGAAACGCAAACCTCACGTAAAAAGTTCCAATGAAGCTGCCACCTTTTCTTTCCCTCAAATAAACCTGGCACTGTCCAGAAGAGGAAGGCAAACTGTTGCCCCCTCTTTTTCCCTCAGTTAAACCAGACACTATCCTAAAGAGGAAACCAAACAACACGTGATAAATTCCAATGAAGTTGTTATCTCTCTTCCCACAGTTAAAATGTCATCGGCCAAGAAAGTAAACAAGCCTCACGTAATAATTTCCAATGAGGTTGCCACCTTGCACTGTCCAGACGAGGAAAGCAAACTATTTGATTCATACAACTGGCAAACCAATTAATTTAATTCATACAACTGACAAATCAATTCATTTAATTCATAGAACTGGCAAACCAATTAATTTAATTTATACAACTGACAAACTAACTAATTTAATTCATTTTAACTTACAAACCAATTAATTTAATTCATAGAACTGACAAACCAATTAATTTGAATCATATAAATGACAAACCAATTAATTTAATTCATAGAACTGACAAACCAATTCAATTAATTCATAGAACTGACAAACCAATTAATTTAATCCATAGAACTGACAAACCAATTAATTTAATTCATAGAACTGACAAACCAGTTAATTTAATTCATAGAACTGACAAACCAATTAATTTAATTCATAGAACTGACAAACCAATTAATTTAATTCATACCTACAAAACAAAGAACGATTTTATAAATAGTTGAAAATGTTTTAACCAAATTAAATATTTTTTTTTATAAATGTAAAATGTCTTATAAATAATGTAATTGACATGTGGATTTGCATATTCATTTGTATTTATTTTACGTGTGTTCATGCTCATGTGTGTGCATATTTAAACAAGAACTGAAAATGAGGTAAGCAAAGAGACAAAAAAAACAAATAAACACAAATAGAGATTGTAATCTAATAAAAGGATAAAAGGAAAACGAAGTAGCTTACTGTACATGCATGTAGAGCGAAATTGGGAATACCAAAAGATCGAATAAAGAAAAGATAGAACAGAAGACTCAAATGTGAAGCAAAAGGAAAGGAAGAAGAAAGTCATGTGAAAGAATGAGGAGAGTCATAAGAAGACGAATAAAGTTAAGAAACAAGAAAAGAGAAAGCAATAAACGAAGAGAGAAAGTAAAGCAAAAGAAGAGAACTGGCAAAAAAGAAGAGAAACGGCAATAAAAAAAATAGTATGACAAAAAACCGAGGGTTATTACTAACTAAAGAGATGTTTTGTATATTAGGCCTACACAATTTAAACCATCTATGACGTACTCATGACAACGCAATTCTATAATTTAGTCCTAAACAAAAATAAAAACAGTTATGAATTGGGCTTTTATTTCATTCCGTGTGGGTAACAAATCTTCTGTGTTGTGAAATTACGATAATAGTGATTAATTATAGTTTTAGTAGTATGACTAATAGTATACTTAATAGTTATATTAAAAATAATAATGACACAACTATATTAATAAAATAAAAAAATAGACATTGATCCAACCATAATAACAGGTTTGAAAACAACATGGACCACAAACCTTCCCGAAAAAGAAACTATCTTCAAGTATCAACATGTTCCAACAAGTTTGAACATGGAAAGTGCTTACACCTACAGGCAAGTGTGCTGTTAACAAATTAAATTCCCAACTTTTTTTGTTAAATCTGAAGAAGTAAAACTATTGAAAAAACTTTCAACATTGTGAATTATTATAGTTCAGCGACATTAATAATAACAACAATAATAATAATAATACATAGGTTGTAGTAATAGCATTTCACGTCCTTCTCTAGTAGTAATAGTAATAGTAATAACATTTCACGTCCTTCTCTAGTAGATAATAAAGAAAAGAAAAAAGAAACAAAATAATTGAAATGTTCTGTTGATTTAATTAAAGTATTTCACATTAGAACATTTTTTTTTGTTCATTTGTAAATAAATATTTTCTTTTGGCAAAAACATTAACATATTATTATTATTGTTATTGAAATTATTATAATTATCATTATTATTTGTATTAAATTATTATTATTAGTGTTTATTATTTTCATAAATGTAAAATTTAATATAGTAATGACGCAACATCCGCGTCAAAGTTTCCTTATAAGTCTTTGATTGGTCGAATCTTTATGACGTCAGAGAAAGGAGAAATCGCCATTCGTGGCGATTAAGTATGCGTCATACATTGATGGCGGCTTCCAATTGGTTGATTTGGTAATGACGTCTTTATTTACGTCACAAATAGTTGTGTATGACGTCACACTCAATTTCCTAATAAGGTAATACGGTATGTACGCCCTCTTAGAAACATTGTTATTCTGAAATGCGCACCCAATAATAACGATAACAATAATAATTATTAATGTTGTTTCAATGGTTTTAGTTATTTATTGTTATATTATTTCTTCATAAGTTTATAGTAACAGTTATTAGAAATGTGAATAAAAACATGATAATAAATTTGTGGTTTGAAGATGTATGAGGTAAGATAAATCCAAAAAGTAAGTTACTATACTAATAGAAAAACTATTATGACAATAATTTTAATAAAAATAGTAATAACAATGACAATAACAACAACACTAAACATAACAATAATAATAATGCCGCCTTAATAATAATAAAAATAATAATAATTGTAAAAACAATAGCAGTAATTATATAAATATCAGGTCATATAAAAATTGTTATATATAGCCAATAAAAATATGCGATTAAAAATTAATAAAAATGTCTGTTTTCTATTGTGAATTATCAAAAACATGTTTCCTGTTTGAAAGATTAAAATAAATCCTTTGAAACAATCTTTCCTTATCTTTATGACAGGAAAAATTGATTGTTTCGCTAAAGAAATACCAAAGACAATTTAAACATTATCTTATGTGACTATGTATTCTCACAAAATCAATCAAGAAGAGAAGTTAAGAACATATACTGTATATATATATGTTTTTTTTCTTTTAGACACGTTTTGTTAAATACTATTGCATATTTGCAATTTATTAATTTTCTTTTGGCCTTTTCAAATTTTCTTGTTAACTGTTTTTGATTATTAGGCAAGTTTATAATGAGATTAACAAACGTCATTTTTATTGTTTATTGTTTCCTTAACTAGTTTCGCTAGAGTCATCTAGCATGTTCACAAGGGAGATATATTAATACAATGGCTAACAGATATACATGTACAGAAGTTAATGTTGCTACAATAAAGAATAGATGTTATAAATCAATACACTAATGGGGGGAAGAGCTTAAGAATGCCACCTAATCGGCAACTAACGTCAAAATTAAGCTTTTCATTTATTATAAAAACAAAAGAACATCTCTAATCGTAATGCGCAATTCTCCATACATAGATAGTGGTATTCAACAAACAAAAATAGTTTATAAATAATGTTGTAAAACAGAAGGTTGTGCACTTCTTAATAACAACTACATTGGTAAGACGAGTACCAAACTACCAAGGAGAATAACGATGCGTTTACGGTACAAAAAGGAGTCATAAAAGATCATTTTATTAAAAATCATCCTTCAATTGTTAAAGAAGAACGAAGGAAAATAATTGTAGATAGCATAACAATACTATCAACATGCAAAAATGCTAAACAATTGGCAATTACAGTAGCAATGTTTATTAAGGAACATCAACCCAATTTGAACGTATAAAATATCCGATTAGGTGGAATTCTTAAGCTCTTCCCCCCATTAGTGTATTCATTTATAACATCTATTCTTTATTGTAGCAACATTAACTTCTGTACATTTATATCTGGTAACCATTGCATTAATATAACTCCTTTGTGAACATGCTAGATGACTCTAGCGAAACTAGTTAAGGAAATAAACAATAAAAATGACGTTTGTCAACCTTATTATAAACTTGCCTAATAATCAAAAACAGTTATTAAGAAAACTTGAAAAGGCCAGAATAAAATTAATAAATTTAAAATATTTAATAATATATATATATATATATTGTACAGGATTATGTAAAAACGCATTATTTTTCAAGTTCGACATTTATTTCAAATAAAAAATTATAATTTGTAATATGTTTAGTTCTTTAAAGTGTAATGCTGTATCGAGAATTATATACTCGCACCTGTTTTGTTTTTATTTTATATTTTTTATAAAGTTTTCGCCAACATAAAACAAATTGAAAAATAATTAAAAATTGTAGAACTGTTCCAACACAAAGGTGAATTAATTTGTTCACTGAATGAAAAAAAAGTGAATTGAAGAAAAGATTTTTGTGAAAGGGATAATTGAGCCTGTCATGAGTTGGAGCAAGAACAAAAGGTCGGCATTAAACAGATAATTAAACCAAGTGCACGTCGTGGCAAATCTCGGCTAAAATGGAGGATAATGACGTCACGAACGACTTAATGAATTTTGATGGTCGTTTGTTGTGTTTAATGGCAAGTTAATGACCTCGGAAGACCAAAAGATCACTTTTCTCTTCTTTATAAACAAGCCTTTGCTGAAATGACTCTTCAAGTTATAATGTGCGAGGTCTTGGCTAATTAAAATGATTAATTGGTTATTAATTAATAAATGTTTTTGTATTGGATAAAATTTCATTCTAATAAATTTTAAAAAGTTGAAATATATATTAGATGGCGTTAGTAGTTAGTTTTATTTAAAGGTATTTTATTCATCCTGCAAAAGTCGGGCAGTTTTATTAATTCTCATAAATCTATATCAAATAATATATGCAAGAAATTAAAATTGTACATTGAAACAACTGTATTGATGTACAGATAACTATTGTTAGAATTTTCAAGATCGATTGATTTTAACTAAAAAACTTGAACATTAAAAAATTACTTATGTTAGCTACATGAAAAATATAAATACCAACTTTTCTTTTTTCCTTTTTCACTGGTCTTAAGTTTTCATAATTGGGCTATAATCATTTCTCTTTTCTGTTGCATATGTTCTTTTGCTGTAATTTATTCATCCATATTCGTAGTAATACGTATTTAGTATTATGTTCTCATTATTCCATCTGGCACATTTAGTGTTGCAATAAAAACCGGTTTTTCCTCGGTGTTTTTATGATTTTTTTTGTTTTATCTAGTTTTTTTTTGTTTTCTTTTGAGATATTCTATTTTGTTAAACTTATGAATTTGCATTAATAGTATAGTAATAATATAATTTAAGGTTTATGTATAGTGCTTTAACAATTTAAAACAAAAATTGAACATAAAATTAAAATAAAACCCCTTGATTCATAATCGATTCTAGGTAGATGCGTCTTAAGTTGTTTTCATAAATAATGCACAGTACCAGGTTGTTCTTGTATGAATTGGTAAAGTGTTCCATACTTAAGGGACACATGCAGAAACACCCACTCACACCCATACATCCACATACATACACATACACGCACACACACACACGCCCACCCATCCACAAACACACACACACAGACATACAAACACACAGACACGTATACACATCCACCCACACACATACAGACACACACACATACACTCACGCAAACATACATATGCACAAAGACCCATCCACACCCATACACCAACATACATACAAATATGCACACACACACATACACAGACACACATACACACACACAAATACACACACATGCATATACATACACACACATACATACACATACACACACACGACTACGTACATACACATACCCACACCAACCAATCCACAAATACACACACACACACATCCACCCACACACATCCACCCACACATCCACCCACACACATCCACCCACACACATCCACCCACACACATCCACCCACACACATCCACCCACACACATACACACATGCACATTTTTCGATCAAATGTTCATTTAGTCAGACATCAATTTCGGTCAGATATCGGTGTATAAAATGTCGGTTCGAAAAAATGTTTGTCAATAAATTGTCCGAGAGCCGAGTACTGTATACAATACCAATGGTATACAATGGTATACAATACAATACTGTATACAAACCAATGGTCTTGCCAGCAGTTTATATTTTTATGTAAGCATTCCTACTCTTTTTGGTCACATTTTACAGTACTATATTTTTATTTCTGTTAGAATCTATAAAATAGTATCCATATAAAGATGGCTGAAAAACTAAAAATAAAAGGATATTTAAATAAAGCCTTTCGTCTCTTCTGACCAATGAGACTAACCCATAATTCTATAACTTTTTGAAGCTATCAGAAAATTGTGTGTTTTAGGTGTTGAAGTGAAACTTTGTCATTTATAAATGAATCTAAAATTTCAGCAAATGTTATGTAAAACGTGAAATCGTCCAATTATCTACCACAACAATAAGTTTAGTTATAGATCTGGACTTCAGTTGAAACTAAAAATTAAACTGTAATAAGTTTAGGTCATGCATCTATTGTTATATATACCATTACTATTATTATTAGTATTATTATAATATAATACTTCTTCTTCTTCGATAGCATTTTCCCGTATCTATACAGGGTCGCTAGTTATGATAATAATAATAAAGATGCCAATTAGAATATTGTCTTATTGTTAATATTGTTTATATTTTAAATGTTATTTTAAAAAGTATGAGAAAAGTATAATTGATTGCTAAATAATTTCTAAGATTTAGAAAAGTAAAAAATAAAACAAAATATTATGAGAAATAATATCTTTTATTTCAAGAATCCATAACTAATTTCTTAACTCTACTTCTCCTAAAGCTGAACAGTCCAAAATAAATTTTAGGATGCATGGAAACGTATAAAATGAAATAGTCAACATTGCATGAGCAGTCATGCAAAGTTAATACTATGTGTGTAAAGAAAATAGAGGCCAAAATACGTTAATGCATGTATAAATTTGAGCGCCAAAATACGTTAATGCATGTATAAAATTGAGCGCCAAAATACGTTAATGCATGTATAAATTTGAGCGCCAAAATACGTTAATGCATGTATAAAATTGAGCGCCAAAATA
>JARUHE010175382.1:0-22981 GCA_031471125.1 Archaeomysis grebnitzkii | reverse complement strand
CATAAATGGAATGTGCCGTTCAAAATCCAATTAATACCGGTACAAGTTGATAGAACTATGGATATATAATGCAATTGTATATCTATTTATATATTAAGTGAACCATTTTGCTGAACCAATTCCTAGATTCGAACCAAGTTCTTATATACCGATCGGCAATAGCACAAGTGAGGCAACACACATTAAAATAAAATAGCGTTTACCTCACATGTGCTATAGTTCATCCATATAACAATAATTGTCCAAGTGTTAAAGGGTTAACGTTGACAAAAATCTTCACTTTCATAATGGAATTTGTGAATGACTCCAGAGTGTCAAGAAACATAGTTGGATCTAATTCACATAAAGTTTAAAAATTTGGGTTTTTGAAAGTTATTTAAAAATTAGTTATTTCATAAATAATGGTCAACATTAAATATCATAGCTTTTTAAAAATAAGAAATGTTGACATTTGTAGCTGAAATTTTGGAAATTAAAAGAAAATGTAAAACAGTTTTTTTTATATTTTTTGACACACTGAATGACGTCATTGATTTCATAATGAGGCAATGAGGAAATGGAACAATTCTGCACTTTTTAATTAACCATTTCCTTCTTTCAAATCTTTTGGGACGTTGGAGATTATTTCACTTCGTTTCCACCTCCAAATTATAAATCGTTTCCACTTTAATTCCTCCATGTTTAAATCGTTTCCACTTTAATTCCTCCATATTTAACCCAGTAATGAACAATCAATATGCTTAAAAAAAAATTTATATAATTTACAATTTTTTTCTTTTTTTAGGTTAAAATAAGGAGAAATAATATTTCCCATTCAACAAAAGATTCAAGTTTAATTTTCTTAATAACTTGTTTGTTTTTTAATATTTTTGCATAACATTTTCAGAACTAAACAATCAATATGCTTACAATATTATGCAATGGAATTATTGTTAGATAATTTAATTTTTTTTTGTTATTCAGGTTAAAATGAAGAGAAATAATTTTTAAAATATTTCACATTCAACAAAAGTTTTTATCTTGCTTATAACTTGTTTGTTTTTTAATATGTTGGCATCAACAATTCAGAACTGAACAATCAATATGTTTGCAATATAATGCAATAGATTTCTTTTTAGATAATTTCTGTTTTTTTGTTATTCAAGTTTAAAATAAGGAAAAATAACTTTTAAAATATTTTACATTAAAAATTTTTTTTTTAGCTTCAAATTTTCAGAATTTAATAATAAGTATGCATGTATAAATACAATGTAATAGAATTTAAAAAAATCAATTTCTGATTATATTTTTACAATTGTATATTATAAAAATAAATAATCGCTCGACATTTAAGCCGCATAGAGGTTTGGGCATAACTAGTTTTAACATGCAAACAGAACTTTAGATGCATAGCATTCACTTGTACTTATTAAACTATATATACTGTAACTTATTTTTTTAAAAAGCTTTTTGTTTCAGGTTGAATGACATGTCCAGCAATATTTTAACAAACACCTTTCTGAAGCATACTGCAAACTTTGTCAGGATGGCCTCGACTCAGTCTTACAAAGTGATTCATGATGCTCCAAACAAGCTTTTCTACATTCCATTAGGACAAGGTTGGTTATTTCATTACTAACTAAATTTGTTATTTTATTTCAGCACTCTTTTTTTTATCTTTAAAAACTCATTTTACTCCACAACTGCCTTCGCTCTCAATATTTCACCAATAAATTGGCTTACAGACATGTGCGAATTTCCAGGAACGACCGAGTTAATGCTAACTCAATTGAGCTGTGATTTAAGGACAGCTTGTATACATAATTGAGCTGTGATTTAAGGACAGCTTGTATACATAATTGAGCTGTGATTTAAGGACAGCTTGTATACAAAGTTATTTCTTTTGAGGACATTAAATGGTATTGGGAAAATTTCAGGATCTGGGAGGTGTGATACCAATATATAGAATTGTATTCAACAATTACACATGTTTAAAAACTTTTGAATATACAAACACAGATTTTTACAAATTCATGGTTTATCCAAATTTTTATTTGAAGATATAGAGAAAAGTTTATTTAAAACAAATGAAAGAACTAGATTTAAGGTGGATTGCCCTAAGGATCTTTCTGACCTAAAATTTGTATTTCTTTAAATAATAGACATATTATACATTGTGAACTCTACAATTACTATATCATTAAATATATATAAATATATACAAATATATACATATATATTTACATACACATACACATATATACACACCTTGCTTATGTTTTTTTGCATGGTCAGGTGAGAGACCTCTGATAAGAATATATTTTCAGAACAAGCTTATCTTCAATATGAGAAAATAGAAAATAAATCGAATGCTTACGACCTCCAACACACCGTCGTACCGGAGTCACACCAAGGTCGCGGCATTGCAAAAGTTCTTGCAAAGGTGATTTTTTTATTTGTTTAATAATTCTTACTTTTCTATCTACGTCCACGTCTGTGTCGTCGAATTATAAATGTAGTTAACATGAATGATTTTCCCACTTGTAACAACACTCTTTTCGATTGACATTTCTTCTATGGGAACTGTGATTTTTTTTGATGAAAGTGCTTTTCTATATTTTGGTTTGATTTATGTACCAATGGATTAAAAAAAGAAGTGTATATAAATAGTTTTTAAAAAATATTTATTTGGTTGAGTTTATTTATCATAGATACTGAATGGCTGTGAAACGTTTCTACTTTTGTTTTATTTTATATTTTTTTTGTGTTTCTTTTAAATAATAAGAGAGTATTATAAAATAACAGAAATGAGCTATTGTCATTCCCCTGCATATGGCGTGTTCACCCTTCATTATTAATTTATACTTTCGTTCGAAGCTCTAAAACAAAGTTTGCTTAATAGCAAGTATTTGCATGGTTATTCTCAACAATATGAACTAATTTTTTTTTCAATTTAATTGCAAATTTGTTTTAAATGAAAAAACAGGTTTTTTAATAAAAACCCTTTTTCTTGGTTAAATTTTTTTACTAAGGCCATTGTGAGTATTTTCGAGGATCTACAACAAAGTCTGTTCAACAACAACAATGGCGTATATATGCATTCTAACCAATATTCACTAACTCTTTCAATTTAATTGAATTATTTTTTATTTTAATGAAAAAATCCGTTTTTTTTAACATAGCCATTAATTTTTTTACAAAGCTCATTGATTGTGAGTTTATTTGAAGTCTTACAAAAAAGTTTGTATGAGCATTCTCATCAATATGCACCACTTTTGTAAGTTTTATTGAATATTTTATGTTTTAATGAAAACAGTTTTTACTAGCAACATAACAAAATTTATTGGTTAAAGTTTTTGATTTGAAGTCTTGAAAAATAGTTTGTTTAACAATAATTGTTTGTAAAGGTATTCTCAATAAAATGCACGACTTTTTAGTGTAATGAAACATTTTTAGTTTCAATGAAAAATTATTTTTTTACAACCCTTTGTGTTGGTTGAAGTTATTGTGAATTTAAATAAAGCTGTACAACAAAGTTTCTCAACAGTATGTACTGTTCTTTTGTATGATGTTTTTTATTATGTTTGTGGCTAATTTTTTTGAAGCTCTGAAACAAAGTAACTCAATCAGACAAACTTCTACAAAAACATAAACAATAAATATAAGGAGAAAACTTGACTGATTTCTGGGAACACAAGATCAATACACAATAGACAGGCACACACACATACAATTATATTGGCACCCATTTTCAATACCCTCACACAAACAAAAATAGCAATAAAACAGGCACAAAATATAATCATAAACATTTAAGCACCTTGACCCCAAGCCATATCCTAAATACCTATTTCTTTCTTATTCCCAATAGCAAAAACTTACTCCCAATATTACATCATACATTCATCTCTTATCTAAACGGATTGAGACAACTACATTCCACCTCCACAGAAGTACACAAAATAAACATCATCATAACCACAGGCTTCAATAAAACATGTTCACCTACATGCACCATAGCAGTTCGATACAGTACATCTTCACAAACTATTATTTAAATTACACAACGCCAACATGTCCAACATCATCACAAATCAAACTCCACCATAAACATGCTGAAGGCTCTCACCACCACACATTAGAGGAAAACCAAAGAAATTTTACTCACGGTCTCACCACATACAAAACCATCATAGAACACATAAATACTATCACATCCACCACAAAATTCAAAAAACTACAAATAATCCAAAATACAGCTATTATAACAGCCACAGGCTGGACACAAGACAAGCAAGAATCCTCCCCATAAAATGCACCTAAAACTGTATGCCTCACAACTCTGAAAAACTGCCCAATACCCAGACCATCCATCCACTCACTTACACAACAACTAACCAACACCAGACACATGAAACAAACTGCATTCAATAACAATAACAACTACTACACGACAAACATTGACACACACCAAATAAGAAAACAGCAGAAGAAACCCATACACACATAAATAGTAACAAGCCACATCAACAGCAGACAACAGACAAGCAAACAAAATGTTGAACAGACAACCTTGAGACATCAATAACAGTGAACAAACTCTTCCACACAACAACCGTAGAACAGTGACACAGCTTAGAAAAATAAATCCCTCGATTAATATTAATAATAATAATATTTGGGGCTTTTATATAGTGGGTCTAATCGAAATTAACCGATCTCTGCCCTGCTTCACATATCAACCTTAATATTACTATCCACATAAAGTAATGTGTACCCTGAGGATATGTAGTCAACATATGCACATCATCCAAGCTGAGGTAAGCTTACCTTATGAGATTTTAAGGGAATTCAGATACATTCAAATTCTCCATGAAATAGCCTTTGGGTGGATTCAAACCAGCGCCAGTGAGATTTGCTTGTGCAGCATTAATCTCTAGACAGTTTTCGTATCCACTCGGCCACCATCTCTCATTAAAACTTAAACTTTCATGAATACTTGAAAAAATATCCTCCAATGCACACCACACCAAATTATCTGCTGTACCAACCCCACCCACAAAACACTACACATTTGTTTACATGCCTACATATGCCAGTCGACCAGGCCCTGGAGGCCATCTGGGCAGACTGAATGGGAGTGGTGGGGCAACTTGTCCAATGTTTGAACCTGCTGGGTGGGGTTTAGATCTTCCGACATGAGGGCTCCATCGTTTATGTCGAGGAAGGTTGTTTATATGGATATTCTCAAAACAATATGCACTAATCTTTTAAATTTAATGGGGTATTGTTTGTTTTAATTAAAAACAGTTTTTCTTATGAACAGCTAAATTTCTTGGTGAAACATTACTGAACTTGTTTGAAATTCTACAACAAAGTCTATTTAGTAATAATTCATATGTTACTGGTTGTTTTTTTGGATGAACTTTGGTGTGTGACTTGTCATAGCTCTAGTTAAATTTTTCATTAGTTGATGTTTTCAGTTGAAAATTTACAGACATTTTCCATTCAAGAAAGGAATAATAATTTTAAACATGAATTTATTGATAAGATTTATTCCTCGGGGAATCATCAACTTTATTATTTGAAGAGTTAAACAAATCTTAATTCATAAAAAATATTTATAATGATCTTACTGATACTTTTTAAAAGATAATATTTATGGAGTTAAACCAAAAAATATTTCTTCTGATATATCTGAATTTGATCTTTTTCTCAAGATTGAACAACCTTTTTTTGCAGGAAGTGTTCGACCATTTTGTAAGCAACAAGTCGTCCATGAAGCTCACTTGTTGGTATTTGCAAAAGTTCTTCAAAGAAAATCCGACACCAGAGTACAAGATGTTGGTCATTCAATGACTTCTTACCTTTAGTATCAAACTTTTTGAAGCTAAATCACATTCAACATCACCATGTCAGTTTCTTCTGCAACCACATAACAATATTCATTACTAAACGAATGTTGACATCAATTTATAAAGTCTGTCCACACTTACAAGGATTTTGTGAGGCCCTCAGACGTGAGCCAGTCTTAGGAAGTTTTCTTTTCATTTTAAAGATATTTTATTTTATGCTCATAATTTTTAAGGATATTTTATTTTTTAAAGATTTATTTTTGTATCATTTATATTTAAAGAATTTGTATTTTATAATTTTATATTGTTAACTTTTAATGATATTTTATATCATGACCATCTTTTTCAAGTTTTTTATTTTCATGTCAATGAAATTTCATTTATGTCAACAATTCTGTTTGTCAAAATAGTGATGTAGCAAGTGTCAAATAATAAAAAAAATCATTTTGTTATATTTTAATCATATTCATGTACACAATTATATTTTTCTATATTTTATATGTATATATAAATTGTTAGTTTTAATGGAGTTCAACAATTATATTGAAAAATTTCTTATATTTTAGTTCCACCTAATTGTAGCAACATTGAATGATATATATATATATATATACACATACATACATACATACATACACATTTACACATTTACACACAATTGCATACATCAAAATGATTAAAATCAAATCAAATCTTAAGAAAGAATATACATTATGTATATAATATTTAGCTTCTGCTAATCAGTTAGTATCATCTTGACAAATTTAGTAATAACTAGTACAGAACAAAACCCTGTCAATTTATAGCGGAAACATCTCAAATTCATTGCTATGGGATCAACAAGTCCTTAAAAACCATAAAAATGTACTTGTTTCAAGTTATAGAAAAACAATTATTTAAGAAATTTTTTTCCTAGTGCATATATATTTCATTTATATTAGATAATCATTGCTTTGAAATAAAAAAATAAGTTCAGTCTACTTTTAGAAAATGAACAACTTGATAAACAACAACAAAATTTGTTATTTCAGTTAGTTAATTTTTATTTGGTCCCAGTAGACCAGGCTATGGGTGCAGTTTCAGCACATTCATCACCAGTTATTTAAGTAAATTCAAGTTTTTACAAAAAAATACATTTAAAATGTATCCTTCTTAATACACATGTATTTCATTCATGTTAAATGATCATTGCTCTAACATAAAATAAATGTTCAGTCTACTTTAAGAGATTGAGAAATCATCAAAACGTGGTTTTTGCTAAATTCAACTTTTAGGAAAACTTATCTAAGACATTGTACCCAATGCATATAACTATCATTTATTTTAAATTAGCATTGCTTTAAAAGAAAAATTACAATTTGGTATATTCCTAAAAACAATCATGAATAAAACCAAGTGCCTTAATTACGACTATGCTAAAAATACATTTCAATGCATTTACATTTTTTTCTAAATATTCTGTATTTAAAACTGAGGAATTTATATTTGGAAAAATAACGGAGTAATTATTGTTTAAGGTGTGCTTGAATTTAAAGCAATGTGAAGATTTTAAAATTTATAGGGTTTAATGTTTTTGCTTTGAAGCTCTTTTTTAATATAAGATGGTCAAAGTTTATACTTGGAAACAGATTGATTGGTGTACCAGTGGACTTATGAGAGATGGTGGCCGAGGGGATCCATTGCTGTCATTGGCATCAATTCGAGTCGGCTTTAAGCTATTTTAATAATGAGTGCTTTGTGAGGTCGACACGAGCACAAATGAACAAGATTTGGACGCAGGATCCTTATGGCATGATATAGTTTTTTTGTCGAGCGTGCGTAGCGAAGCTCTACATAGGCGTAGAAATTCCGATGTCGTCCTCGTCGTCGTTAGACAATTGACTTGAATGCTTATATATCATCTATACTATTATTTATTTTCATATAGGCTTGGTTATTAGTTTTAATATATTACTAGGTATTTTGATTTGACTTTTTCACTTTTATCTACATTTTTTCATCAAATTAACTTAGAAAATATTTTTAACAAAACTTTTTGTTTACATATTTTGTTTTTATTTATTCATCAATGGATTGGAAATGAAGTACACATAAATAATCTCTAAGGTAAATTTTTGATAAAATTATGTTTTCTCACTTTGTAACACTGATTTTGATTGACATTTGTAGAGATACTTTTTTTTTAAAGTTGCTGAATGAATCAACGCGAGACATTTGAACCGTCCGGTTCGTGGATTACTAGTTTTGATAAAATTTGTTTTAATTTATTTTTTGTGAGTCTGATGAAATAAAAGATGAGCTACATTTGATTCTAGCTTATTGGCTCTCACCAAAAGGGGAAGCACTGGATCATAAGATTTTTTAGTCGATCATCTTCATGAGCACCCAGGGCCGGATTAACCCCTGTTTGAATTACAGCCAGGGGCCCCACCCCATGCAACCTTAATCCGACCCTGCATGCATATACTATTAAAGTACACTTAATAGACTTACCTTAAAGCAAAGAGAGAGAAACATCAAGGTGCCCCTATAATCCGAATTTGTTTCTTGTTATATATGATAATATGAACTATTGGTATATTATAAAATATACTTTGTAATTTTTTCCATAACATTTATAAAAATTATGAATTTGCACATTATTTGGTGCTGAAAAAAAGGTATTGTATAATAAATCCAATGTAAATCCGACAATAATTTTTTTTGTAGTGCTCCCTTTCCCTTGATGCCCTAAGCACGTGCTTATATTGCTTAATGGTTAATCCAGCCTTGCTCACTTGTGCTATTGTTGAAACAAATAAGCTAAATAACTAACCAGTTTGATATTTATGTGTATTCCAGCGTGTCTCGTAGCAGCAAGCAAAGGCCGACCAAACGAGTACAACACCTACACAAGCCTATCCACGAACACCATCACCTGCCTGCCAAAAGACCGCGATCCTTCACCTTCATCTCCCCTCAAAGGCTCCAAAGACCTTTCCCTCCTCGACAAGACCCTCCAAAGTCATCCTCAGCACGACCTGCTCCTCAATGCTCAGCATCCACAGCTGGACCAGGAGAAGAAACCGGTTCATCCGAAGCTGATGAACGTCACTGCGAATCTGGAGATGAAGCCGCTGTGGGACGAGTTCAACGAACTTGGAACAGAGATGATCGTCACAAAGGCTGGAAGGTGAGAAAGGTTTTATTGAAGAACAAATTTCAAGGCAAGGTTGGTGTTTCTTCAAGAGAGAAAAGTATGCTAATCTGTTAGAAGCAAATTAATTAACATTAAATAATAAAAGTTACTAATGTAATTCTTATAAGTTTAAGGTTTGAGACAAAATTACTGTTTGACAGTCAAGTTATATTCTGATGTGCTAGTCAATAAACATCACTATTAAACAAATAAAATCAATTTATAAAGTCGTGGTTTACTATAATTGAACTTGTTTTTAATTTCCTAGATACCCGAAAAGTAAACAAAAAAGTTCTTGTCAGCCATTTTTCTTAGTGGCGAAACAAATTATGTTTGTTTAGTTAGATAATTATCGAACACATATTTTAAGCTTATAACACAGATCGCTCAGTATTGTTTTCAAAATCGTGGTTGCCAAGATATCTATACTGGGAATCTGTCTTGTAATAACTTCAAAGCTTAAACAAAAACGTAAACGTATAATGAACTATGATATAATAGTTCAAATAAAATTTAATAAATGAAATAAAGTTGACCAACAACTAACTAATTAATATTAATTATGGTTTGATAATTATGCTATGATAGTAAAATGTTAATTACAATTAATCATCAACAATGTTTTGTTTTATCCGGTTGTGATAGAACAATATCATTTAAATCAACCTTACATCAAAGATAAACTCCTAACCCCCTAACACTAACCAACTGCATGTACACATATTTAGTTCACTATAATATGAATAGTTCTGGTTTAATTAGCCTTGAATTTACCAAACATTTATTGCACCAATCAGTTATATAAACGTCGCCATCTCATTATATCGGTGTTGATGATAGAACAGGGTAATAATTCAACCATCTATGAGTGTAATTAACTACTTAAGAATCTAACCAGGCAAGACTAACTACTAATTTAAACATGTATTATTAACTAACAACGCAAATATGTATGCATAACTAATAACAATCTAACCAGACATGATTAACTAACAACAATAGAACTAGACATGATTAACTAATGGTTTAACTAACTACATAAGACTAGTGAGGACTAGTTAAGGTGAACGTGTGTGCGAAGTCACAAAAACTAAGTCTCCAGATCACATCTTTCATCGATGCCTCACAGGCACCATTAATGGTTTATTCTCTGACTTTTTCTTCCTCTTTTACTTGGCGGGAAACTTCATTTTGGCGGCAATTTTATTTCGGTGGGAAATTCATTGTTTAAGGGAAATTTATATTGGCGAATGTTTCAACTTTGCGAAAAATATGTTTTAGTGCTAACTCATTTTTGGGAACTTTATTTTGTTTGATAATTTATTTTTTAAGGAAAATTTACATTAATGGATAATACATTTTGAAGAAAATTAATTTTTTGGCCGATATTTAAATTTTGCTGGAAATTTGTTTTGATGGAAATTTTATTTTTGGCGAACAATTCATTTTTATGGGTAAAATTTTGGCGGTTATTTCATTTTTGTAGAAAGTTTATCTTAACAAATAATTGTTGTTATTGGAAAACTTATTTTTATTAGATAATACATTTTAATGGAAATTTACTTTCTTCAGGAAAATTGTATTTTAGCAGATAACTCATAGAGTTGAATAATTTTGGAGAGAAATGTCTACATTATAGCGAACCAGGGCCATCAAACCTTTCAATTTACATCCACATGTTTTATGATAAAACTTTAAAAATGTGTGCCACTTGCACGACCGAACGATAATATATAATTATAAATATGATATTTAGGGCTTTTATATGACAAGTGTAATATAATTTATCTGTCTGCTTCATATATGAACCTTAATATTACTACCCACATCACGTGATGTGTAACCTAACCATATGCAGCCGACATATAGCGCGTCATCCAAGCCGGGGTAAGCTTAGCATACGAGGTTTTAAGGGAATACAGAACGTTCAAATTTCCAATAACACAAATAATCGAAGATTCAACTGGACCTTAAAAACACTCATTATTTTCTTATCTTTTCGTATCTAAATTTAAATGAGTGTTTATGGAAATAAAAAGTTGTTTAATTTAACTTAGGCGATTCTCAAGTATTTGATCATTTTTAGGTTTTCAATAACGTCACATCTTTTTTATTTAAATATTTTTATTATTTTATTCAAACGACAGAATACCTATTTTCTCAGACGAATGTTTCCGACATACCAAGTAAGATTGTACGGCTTGGATCCATCCGGAGACTACATGCTTATGATGGACTTTGTTCCGGTGGATGACAAGAGATATCGATACGCTTTCCACAGGTCAGTTAATGTTTTTTTTGCACACTCTTCCTTTCTTTATATTTTTTCTAAATTGTGTGCGCCATTAAGCATTTTATTTTCCTGGTTTTACTATAGGTTAAATAAGTATAGATGCACATCTCAATGCCATACAATTAGCCCTATATAATCAGTCTAAAGAAGTTTTTCAATATATGGCCCGTAGAAGCCAAATGTAAATTGTCTGTTTTTGTATAAATCGATAATAAATCGATAATAAGACAATAATTGTCTCTTGAAATACATTCAATATTGTAAATCCAACATTTATACGTGATTATATTCAAGTTTTGTACAATAGATAACATTTAAAATATAATTATTAAATGATTTATAAAGGAAAAATTTGTCATAAGAAAAAATAAAAATGCATTGCAATCATATATTGTGAGCTTAATTATATTAAAGTATCTGGCATGGTTTTGGTCGAAGTATCTTGTAATTCTTGGTCCATAATTCATTGAAAACTCTTGAGTTGAGTATCTATACTACTTTAATCTATGGCTATACCTACAAAATATATAATTAATAAGATAAGTAAATGATAAGTAATAACTATTTGTTTAACATCAATAAATATTTTTTTATTATTTGTAAGAAAAACAACTTAAGAATTATTAAAACATTAATTTAGAAGGGATTCTTCATTATGTTTGGAACAATAATATGTAATAATTTAATTAATTCTTAATTAAGTAGTGAAGTCTTACTCGTAACTAAAAACAATTACACAATGAATGAATAGTTTTCAATAGTTTCTATTTAGCTAAAGCTGTTTTTTATTTGTACAGTTGAACTCCTAAGTTGTGAAATCTTGAGTTATAAGAATCTTGAGTAATGGCAAACCTGAGCTATGAAATACATGAATTATGAAACCATTTATTGTTTTTAGATAGTTTTATGTGGTACGGAAAGTAATTTTTGTGAAATTAAAAGATATGACACTTGTAATTGCCAACGATTTAATTTTATTATGGTTTTGATATAACTTACTACAGAGCAGTGGTTCCCAACTGCCGTGACGCGGCACGATACTCGTGAGAACTTTTCGACTGTAGCACGAAGTAATAGAGCGGAATGGATATCAAAAATAGAAAACTTTCTATTTGATATAGCTACAGATTTTTTTGCATAAGGAAATAAAAGAATCGGAAAGTATTTTTTGTTAGTGTTATTATTAGGAAAAACTGATTTTTATGACAGGGGTGCCGCCAAATTTTAAACAACCTGAAATTCAGGGAACCACTGACATACTAAATGAAGAAAACAGGCAAAGCTGGGTATAGAGCAATTCTGGCAACAGTTTGCACGAGCATGTGTATTTTGTACTATACATAGCCTCATGAAAGTTATCTCGATCGTTTCACCTAAATTTTGTTTTTTGCATTTGATTTGTAAAAAGTTATTAATTACAATTGATTCATACCTAAACTATTTACTTACAGTTGTTTTATTAACCAAACATATAATTAACAGCCCGCATAATAAAATTGTTATGGTTATCCATAAATATGACACTCATTTTCAATGATTTAAATCATAGAAGACAGTCTAGGTATTTTGTCTTCCTGAGATACGAACTCACTATTTTTATGATTCTTTTCAAAGATTTGATGGTTGATTTACTTAAAAATTGGCACCATATAAAGATTAGCAGCCGTACAGTATGTTAGTAGAAACTGTTAAAAAGATGGGCGAAGTATAGATTTAGGGATAAAAAATATTTTTCCATTATTAAAAATACACAAATTGTTATTTATTGTATGAATGTACCATTTCAAAAACATTCTTGCTTTTGTATGAATCAGTTAAAACAATTTCTTTTTTACAAAAAGTGTCAGTAATAACACAACAAAATATAATTAATAACGTTTTTTTTTCAAACTTTTTTTTGAGACAACGTAAACAGTTATGAAAGTATTTATATGCCAAATTGATTATCTAGAAAAAACTTTTAAATACTTTTTAATTTTCCGATTTCAGTTCGTCTTGGATTGTGGCGGGCAAGGCAGACCCGAACTCTCCCCCCCGAATCCATGTGCACCCCGACTCCCCCGCACGGGGGGGACAATGGATGAAGCAGGTCACCTCCTTCGACAAACTCAAACTCACCAATAACCAACTCGACGACAATGGACACGTGAGTCACTAACACAACAATTGCTACCGACGGAGTTGTATTGAATCGTATACGATTCGTGTTAAAAAGATCGTATACAATTTGTGTTAAAGATTGTATGAAATTCGTGTTAAAGAATGTATACAATTCGTGTTCAAAATTGTATACAATTCGTGATGTAGGTCGTATACAATTCATGGTAAATATTGTATAAATTTCGTGTTATAAATCGAATACGATTCGTGTTAAAGATCTTATAAGATTCGTGTTAAAGATTGTATACAATTCGTGTTAAAGATTGTATACAATTCGTGTTAAAGATTGTATACAATTCGTGTTAAAGATCTTATAAGATTTGTGTTACAGATCTTATACAATTTGTGTTGAAGATCGTATAAGATTCGTGTTAAAGATCGTATAAGACTCAAGTTGAGGACCATATGTTATTCGCGGTAAGAATAGTATAAACTCCGTGTTAAAGATCGTATAAGATTTGTGTTACAGATCTTATACAATTTGTGTTGAAGATCATATACGATTCGTGTTAAAGATCGTATAAGATTAGTGTCAAAGATCTTATACGATTCGTGTTAAAGATCTTATAGGATTCGTGTTAAAGATTGTATACAATTCGTGTTAAAGATTGTATACAATTCGTGTTAAAGATCGTATAAGATTTGTGTTACAGATCTTATACAATTTGTGTTAAAGATCGTATAATATTTATGTTAAAGATCATATACGACTCAAATTGAGGATCATCTGTTATTCGCGTTAAGGATAGTAAAAAATCCGTGTTAAAGATCGTATAAAGTTTGTGTTACAGATCTTATACAATTCATGTTAAAGGTCATATAAGATTCGTTTTACAGATCTTATACAATTTGTGTTAAAGGTCGTATATGACTCGTGTTGAAGATCATATGCGGTTCGCGTTAAGGGTAGTATACAATATATGTTAAAGATCGTATACAATTCGTGTTAAAGATCATATACAATTCGTGCTAAAGATCGTATAAAATTCGTGTCAAATATCGTATACAATTAGTGTCAAAGATTGTACATAATTCTTGTTAAAGATCTTATACAATAAACATAAGCAAGCGACAGCTATTAAATACAAAAAAGAAAGAATAGATGATAGTAAAGATACTTAAGAATTATGTACATATCAAAACACGGAACAAACTACAATCTCCTTATTCTAATTTCTTTATTTTTTGTATCGTATACAATTTGTGTTAAAGATTGTATACAATTCGTGTTAAAGATCGTATACGATTTGTGTTAAAAAAACATATGATTCATGTTAATAATGGTTTATAAAAACAGTAAAATCGTACATGATTCAATACGGTAGCACCCGGCAGCATCCATAGGGAGTCACATTTAGTGATCTCAAACGATTCTGGGAATATTTTAGTTTTAAATTGTATATGAAACTAATCGGTTCGGATATGTATGATTGAAACCATAAATTTTTAGGGTTCATGCTATTGGTCTAACATCTTTAGGTATCACCTGACTTTAAAAATTTTGTTAACGTAATAATGTCTGGGAAGTTGTTGTCATAATGAATACAATGCAAAAACACTAAGATCGACCACAAACCGTATTGTTGTTCCTGATTATACCACTTATGAACCTATAGGTTAGCATAAGAAAGTAGGCTACATAATAATGTTTTGCTAATCACAATTTAACGCAAGAAGAAAAACCTGTAGTATTATAAATGCTGTTAATATTTTGTTTAATACAAGATATGAAATAAATTGTTGATATATCATTGACTAATACTTTATTTAAAAATCTGTTGTATATATTGAGTAATATGAAAATAGTTATGTGTTGATATGTTTGTGTTTAATAATGCAAGATGTAGATAATATAATGTTTTTAAAAGTATTTACCACATCTAACTAAAAATATTTCTTATCAGATAATTCTAAACTCGATGCACAGATACCAGCCCAGATTCCACGTGGTCTACGTCAACCCAAGAACCGAAGACGTTAGCCAAACAGAAAATTTTAAAACCTTTGTTTTCCCAGAGACAAAATTCACGGCAGTCACTGCGTACCAAAACCATAGGGTAAGAACTGGAGTTGAGAGCAAGGTTTACATATGGTACCATACTTACCGTGCGATACCAAAAACATTCCCACACATAATAACATTACGTTCTTTTAAACTATATGATAAGGTCATGGAATTTGCACGTTAAATAAAATAAGGCATGCCACGGTTAGTGGAGAAACTAAATTCTTTAGTTACATTTTAAGCTTTTAAGCATATTCAAATTTTAGTTTAAAAATAGTTTGATTTACGAAACAATAATCATTAAAATTTAGTCTTACAAACAACATAAGATTGGAATAACCTTTAGTTTTAATATTTTTTTATTAAAAATAAAACGGTAAAACATAAAAACCAAATGAGGTATAAATAAAATAATAAAATATGAACCAAATAATTTTGTTCTAACTGTGTATTCATTGTGTAAACGTGATCACTGAACACGATCATTAATTTTAGATTACAGTATATGATATAATTGATACTTGATTGAACTTTCGACTGTCATTCATCACACAGAACAATGTCGCTAAATATTTGATTTCAAGACAGTGTTGTCTAATGTACATTATCATAAATGATAAATGTGTCTACCTACCATTCTAACGCATGTACATTGTAACATACTCGGACGTAAGTGTTTACATTAGGGTACCTATAGTTTATCAGAAAACATGCGTAGATTCTAACGGATTACTGTTTACAATTTTTAGCTAAGTCTTAAGGAAACTGATATAATATTTTGATAGGTGCACGCATTTCGCCTGGTGGACGCATTTCCGCAAATTATCCAAGAAAGATAAATATGTCTCCATTGAATAGCTGATTTCATGACAGTGTCGTACAGCACCATATAGATAGATAAACATTTTTCCATTAAAGGAATACGTTTTCTCCTCTTATGAAGCACCATACTGAAGTTATATAAGCTCAATTATTTGAGGAAATGTTGAATAAAAACCTCCAAGTTGGTCTAATATAACGAAGTCTAAGATTTAAAATGATAACCTATATGTAAGTAGAAGTAGGAGATGTATAAAAAGTAAGGTACAACGAGATTACATTGTTTATAATAATTTAATTTCACTACCAGTAGTCTGATTCATAAATCTCACATTAATTATAAAAAAATGTTTTTTTCATAAACAATGTTTTTTCTCTAATATTGGGTCTTCCCTATAATAATTACCATTGGATCTTTTCTATAAAAATTACCATTGGTTCTTTCCTATAAAAATTACCATTGGGTCTTCTCTTTAAAAGTTAAGATTAGGTTTATAAAGATTTCAATGGAATTACATATAAAGTTAATAGAATTGTGTACGACCTCTTACAAGAACCGAATTCTATCCAATAAGTAATGTCTGAAAGGTTCTAGAGCAGCCAAGTGAGCGAAGTAGTTAGCCCTTCACTGCCTATTGAGACGAGTTAGTCTCATAGAGTAAAGGTCGCTTCCAATGTTAATTCGAATGCATTTTAGTCCTTACGGCCTAATAAATG
The DNA here is from genome assembly GCA_031471125.1 of Archaeomysis grebnitzkii. Classification (NCBI taxonomy): domain Eukaryota; kingdom Metazoa; phylum Arthropoda; class Malacostraca; order Mysida; family Mysidae; genus Archaeomysis; species Archaeomysis grebnitzkii. Next base: position 5,975 of record JARUHE010175382.1, on the reverse strand, counting down.
TATTCGTAGAAGGTTAAGAGTTATGCATAATACGACCAAGATAATATTTCCTGTCGAACGGAATGTCTTTCGAACATCTCTGCTTAATTACGCTGCGGTGAGGCGAGAGGGTGGTCCAATGTTTGTTTGTTTGTAGCAATTATTTACAAGCAATAAAACATGTAAGACTATTCAAACGTTGTTCGAGATGTAAATAAAATATGTAAGACTATTCAAATATTATTCGAGATATAAATAGTACGTGTGAAAGTGATTAAATCTACAAAAATATTTGCTGAAAAAATTTGATTTATTTTTCCATTTTATTTTTACGTAACAAACTAAATGCTAGAAATAGTTAACTTAAATTAAAAATGCAAGCTTTCATACTAAAAATATTAAGAAACAATAAAAATCTAATGACAACGATAATGATAGTAATAATAATGAACACAAATGGCTTTAATGATAATAATAATAAAGAAAAAATAAACCACTCGGCCAATACGCGTATGCCCAAAACCATCAGACAAAACAAAAAAAGGTGTTCTCCCTCCAAAAAAGTATTTTAATGTTGAAATATTTTCTCCAAGATTATTTTCATGCATTTGAATTATTTTATATTATATTAACTTTAATTTGAAAAAAAAAACATTGTACATTAAAAAATAATGAACATTCATGTATTATTAGTTTGTTTAACTTTATAAATTATTTGTTTCCTTGATTATCATGTGGAAAATAATTTTTATCTTTTCATTTTGAGATTCCTTTAATTAAAATTTGCTATACCTTGAAAATTCCTCTCAACCGTTTCTTGAAAATTCCTCTCAACCGTTTCTTGCTGAATGACCTTTTTTTTGTTTTTTTGATTGACATGAATCATAAAATTAAAATGTGAGAAATTACGATATTTTAAAAAAAATTTCCCGTTTATGTAAACTTGAATAAACTCAATTTACATTTTTTTTACTAATTTCAATATGAACAGTGTTGAAATATCATTAATTAGAGCATTAATGATGTTAATCGTATTATTATCGCATAAGATTAATGTTTCACAAAAACACTAGTTGCATTTATCGTGAAAATAGAACTAATTTTCGAAAGTAAGGTTTTTGATAAACCATTTACAACCTGAAAAATAATGCTATAAGGCTTAAAATAGATTGAAGTTAGTGTTAGAAACAATCCTTATTATTTTTATTACACTTGATAAATCATTCAATTAAGAGTTAATAATAGTATGAAGTATTTCCTAAAAAACAAAACAACTTTTTAACTACTTTAAAACAATTTAAATAGCCCTAAACTAACATTTTTTTACTTCCAAATACTTATTTGTTAGATAAATTTTCAAGTTTATTAAGAGCAAAAAATGTATTTTAATACTCAACAAAAATGAAAGTTAAGTTTATGAAAATAGGTAATATAAATAATAGAGATATTTTACCAACTATTTAAGTATAAAGAAACGTTTATTTGATACTCACTTCGTAATGTTTATTCAAAATTTTAATGAGATTTATTTTGTTTTTGCAGATAACGCAATTAAAGATTGCAAGTAACCCGTTTGCAAAAGGATTCAGAGATTGTGATCCTGACGAATGGTGAGTTTTCAAACAAAATTGTTTTGATGGTAAAATAAAAAAAAACTTTCTATTAAAAATAAGAATGTTCAAAATATTTTAGCCAATATCACGAGGATAAATTTGAAAATAGAAAATAAACTTTTTTAATGGCTAAAAAATAAAAAGCATAACATCTAGAATGGAGATTGTAAGATATTGAAATAGATACAGTTAAGTTTTTACAGTAGAAAACTTTTCCTGATTTATTTTTTAAGATAATAAAACTCAATTCACACTTAGTGTTTGCAAATAATATTTCAATTAAAAATTAATTATAGTGATATATTGTTTTACCTCAAACTTCTTTGACTGTTATGTCTAAATACAGCTGTCATAATGTTACACTGATACATAAATTAAGTTGTTATCCTTAGTTATATATATATAACCATTTAATACAAATGTTTATTTACAAAACTATTCTAGGCTGCGTATGAAAAAAATCAGAAAGATACAAATTTATTTATATCAGGAAACGAATCTAAGAATCTAATACAATAGACACAGTTTAACAATAAGCTGCTTTCGTGAGAGCATTTTAAATTGTATCGAAAAAAAAATTTCTTGAAATTAGAAAAAAGAAAAGTATCGAAGCATTTAGATTTTCCATTTTTTTATTCCAAGTTTTTCTTGAAATTATAAAAGTTATATTAAATTTATTTCTAGTTTCTCATGAGGTTTTCAACTTCAGAAATATATATAGTAGCATATATGTTTTTCAAGTTTCTTTGAAAGGGTAAATATGAAATCCTTCAAGTTTTCGTAAGTTTATCCTATGTTTTCAAAATTATTTATAGTGTTTTGAAACACAAAAAATTAGTAGCATCCAAGTTTTCGAAGTTTCTTGGTAAACGTAAAGTTTTCCTAAGTTTGACCGAAGTTTTCAAAAATTCTAGAAACTTGAATTAATCTTTGGCAAACAATAGTCTAAATTTCACCGAAGTTTTCAAATTTTCTAGAAGTTAAAAAGACCAAATCTTGGAGGTGTTAGCCTCAATTATGCTTTGGCAAACAAAATTCTAAGTTTCATCGAAGTTTTCAAATTTTCTAGAACTTAAAAAGACAAAACCTTGGAGGTGTTACTCTCAATTATGCTTTGGCAAACAATAGCCTGTTGGGCGTGTCTGGGAGGCGACTCACGTCACTGGCATTAGCAACGAATCAATCTTTGACGAGACTAAATTTTATTACTCGCGGTGACAGACAGGCTGAGTCGAGCAGAGTTTTTGTGGTCGCAGTCTTTCCTTACTGGGTTTGCGAGACTTGATGTTTGTTTGTTTGTTTTCATATATATGTGTGTATGTTGTTTGTTTGTGTGTTTGTTTGTTTGAACAGTTTGTGTTTGTTTTTATGTGCAATGTGTGGTTGGTTTGTTGTTTCTTTGTGGTTTGTTTGTTTATGTGTTTGTTTGTTTGTTTATGTGTGCTTGCAGTTGTCTGTGATTGTATAATTTTGTGCAGTTATTTCTTTGTTTGTTTGTCTGTACAGTCGTTTAATTCTTTGTTTCTTCTATGTGGAGTTATGTTTTTTTGACTGTTTTCTTTTCTATTTATTGGTTTGTTTGTTTGTTTGTTTAATTGTCTTTTTGTATAATTGATTGTTTGCTTTCTTCTCTATATAATTGTTTATCTGTATATTTTCTTATTTAAATTTGTTGATTTGTTTTTCTTTGCGTGTTTGTTTGTGTTCATGAAAACTTATAGATATATACAGCTTCTTATTTGGTTGTTTATTTGCTAGTTTATCTCTTATTGTAGAATTTATTTTTATTTTTCCGAGTAAAGTTGTTTATCTATATGTTTACCTGTGCATATGTTTGTTTATTTACAGTTTTCCTGTATAATTGTGTGCTTGTTTTTTCTTTATAAAGATACTTGCTTGTCTATTTTTTGTATAATTGTTAGTTTTATTTTTTGTACCGTTCCTTGTTTGTTTCTTTGCTTTTACAATGTTTTATTTGATTAATCATTCGGACAGTTTCTTTTTTAACTACACGTTTTCTTGTATGGTTATGTTTTTTTTCATTTCTATGTTACTTTCTTTATTAACTAATTTGCTCATTTGCTCATTTCTCTGTACATGAAATTTGTCTGTATATTTTTTGTTTCTTTTTATTTTGTTGCTTATCAATTTCTTTTTTGAATTCCTTTCATTTGTTCTTTGTAAAGTTGTTTACTTACTTCCGTTTTTGTACAACTGCTTACTTGCTCTTTCCTTTATATAATCGCTTGAGTTTGATATTTAATTTTCACTGGTTTCTTCATTTGGTATTGTTTCAATGTTGTTAAGCTAGTCAATTGCTCATTATACAATCATAATTTATATTATATTATACCATTGTTTTTTAAATCTATAAAAAATATTTATTAAGTAGAAATTAAAGTTTTGTTTAATTTTCTGTAAAATATGTTTTAGATTTTTCTCTCATGAACCTGATTATTTCTACTGACTATCAAAATAATTGATATGAATAGATTAGAAAAAACTTTAAACACTAAAAAATGTTATATTTGATCTAGAACACCATACTTGTCTAACAAAAACATCTGCAAAAGTTTTTTATTAGTATTTAGTTATTTTTTGAAAAAAAATCATAGTGAAAACACTTTAGAAATAATTAATCTTTTATATTTGCATAAGCAAAATCAACATATTTTGGGTTATAAATGATGAAACAATTATTTGTTTGCATAGAAAAACAAAAACAACATTTTTAGTTTAAAGATCAATGTTTGTTCTTTAAATATATTTGTCGGATTTAAAATATTTCCTAGCAACATTACTTTTAATATTTTTCATTGGTTAATTATAGGTTTGAAGGTTGGAATATAATTTTCTTTGTAAAAATCTAAAAACGCTATCTTTCTGTTGTTGTCGTTGTCAATAAGTATTAAAATTAAAATTTATGAAGTTAAAGTAAAAAAATATGTTTTTGAACTGGAAAGTTTTATTAACAAAAACTTTTTTGTATTTGAAGAGTTAATTTAATCTTTTAAAAAATATGGAAAATGAATTGCATTGATTGTGGTAGAATTGTTGTTTATTTTTAATTCTATACTTTTTAAATTATATTTTTTTGTTTTTCAATACAATGGCTTGTGTAGTGAAAGGCTCAAAACCTATTTTAAATATTTGCAATAACTGTTGCCATTTTTACAAGTTTAATTTCATTTATTTATTATTATTTTCGTATTTTTTGTTTCATTCCGCCACTAAGGATAAAAAAAGAAAAAAAGATTTATGAAGTGTCATTTAAGAGTGTAGCTAATTATATTCAAGTAAGTTCTGACCCCCCCCCCATCTTCAACATCATTTGGTTGAGCATAAAAATCCTCATTATATACTCATTATATTATTATTATATACTCATTATATTATTGTTCTTCGCGCCAAATGATAGTTTCATTGAGGGATAAACTTCATTGATTTAAACTTTTGTTTTTAAAATTTATATAATGTTTGAATTTTTTTCTAATTTGAAATTGAATTTTGTTTAATATTTTAAAATTATATCTTGATTCTCTTTGTCTTGCATTTGTTGGTGAGCCGTACAGGAAAACATTTTTATTAGGAAGTTCTTTAAAATATTTTCTAATATTCAAACAACTGATTTTTTCAGCGTTGTTGAAGTTTTGAATCAACTACAACAACCCTCGTCACAACAAAATCAGTCTCAAGTGAGGATGGCACAACAACAACAACAGCAGCAGCAGCAGCAACAACAGCAGCAGCAGCAACAACAACAACAACAACAACAACAACGACCACAACATCTCTCTCCCCGCCCACCTAGCAACAGTTATCAAACTTATCCCCAACCTGATACGACGAAAGAAGGTTTGAAGCTTGACTTTTTTCTTTTTTTCTTTCATATTTTATTATTATTGTTTTTCATTCATTTATACTGTTATTCTTATTATTTGTTATTTATATTATGAATACTATTATTTTTATTATTTGTTATTTATATTATGGATAATATTATTATTATTATTTGTTATTTATATTATGGATACTATTATTTTTATTATTTGTTATTTATATTATGGATACTATTATTTTTATTATTTGTTATTTATATTATGGATACTATTATTCTTATTATTTGTTATTTATGTTATGGATACTATTATTCTTACTCTTATTCTGGCTAATTTAGTTTTATATTATTATTGTTATATTTATTTATATTAATGATTTTATTAATGTTTGTATTCTTGTTTCTATTATTTTTAATGTTATTTATTGTTATTGTTATAGCTTAGGAGCTTTACATTATGGGTTTAAATCTTATTGCTTTTTATATTTCATTAAAATAATAAATAGGTTTAATAATATAGATCTTCATTACTTTTGTTATTTCTA
>JARUHE010175271.1:0-13853 GCA_031471125.1 Archaeomysis grebnitzkii | reverse complement strand
CTGTGTATATATATATATATATATATGTATATATATATGTATATGTATATATATATATGTATATGTATATTAGAGAATCTATAACCTTTCCCTATGGTAGCATTAAGTACTTTCAAGCAGGGTCTTGCAAATGAGTATTTTTTTCTCTCACAATTTTGATTTTTTTCCTCTCAAATTTAAAAATTGTCAGAACAGGCCTGTTCCTGCAATAACTAGTAATCCATGAACCGAACGATTCAAATGTCTCAAGACTATTCATTCAGTAACTTTAAAAAATTGTAATTGTACAATGAAAAATGGTGTTACAAAGTGAGAAAACCTCATTTAATTAAAATATCACTTTAAAGACTTCATGTATACATTATTTCCAATCCATTGATTGATGCACAAATGGAAGCAAAATATGAAATAAAAATGTATGTCCTCAAATCAGAAATTTCAACCAAAATGGTGTTACAAAGTGAGAAAACCTCATTTAATTCAAAAGACACATCAGGGACTATTTATATCTTCAACAAAACTTTTTGTTCTTATTTTGAAGAAATTTTTTTGAATTAATTTGATTAAAAATGTAGATAAAAAATAATAAAATCATATATTAAAATCAATAATTAAGCCTATATGAAAATAAATGATAATAGTATAGATGATATATAAGCATTCAAGTCATTGTCTAACACCGACGCCGACAAGGACGACAACATCGGAATTGCTACGCCTATGTAGAGCTTTGCAATGCACGCTAGACAAAAATGTGCGATATTCACAAAGCGAAAAAATGTAAAAAGTAACCCTAGATTAAGGTAAAGGAAAAGCCTTCCTCCAAATAAACAAAAAAATTTTTTTTACTAATAATTGATTAAAGTTTGATTGGTAATATGATAAAATTTTTATTATTTTCAGATGTTTGTTAAATCATTTAAAATAAGATCTCAAACTCAAGTAAAAAGATCAGATAGGTAAGTATATCATAGTTTGTTAAAATAATATATATTTATTTCGTCATTTCTAGTAAATAATGAACTGTTTTTCATTCCCAATGTATTACTAATTTCTTTTTTTTTGTATAATTATAGTAAAAATATAGATTATAGTTGTTCATTTGTAAAAAAATGGACTCGTTTTGGCAAAATAACCTATTCTAAAATGTTAGCCTAATAATCTGTTTCTTGGTCACAATGCTCTACAGATTTTTAATTTAATTTTCCAGAAAAAAGATCCGTGCTGAATTATTGACCCGTTTTCCTGCTCTAGATGAAAATCAATTGACTGATTTACTTCCACAAAAGACAGATTTTATTGCTGTTAAAGTTTGCTGTAGCCTAGGTGAAAAAGTTACTATCTATCGGGTAAATGTTCATTATTGTGTATTATTATTATTAAGCTGTGTTTGAAAAACCAGCTTCTATATGTGACCTCTGATTTTTCTTGTTGTTGGGAAGATGGATGATTTGTGGACTCTACCATAATTTTCCCTTTTTTTCAAAATAATAAAGACTATTAATTTTACAGAAATTTTGTTTAATTGAAAATAAAGAACATAACATTCTACACTGGTGTCACTAAATTTTTTCTTTCTTTAATCAATATTCACTTATTAAAACATAACATTTTATAAAATACTTGAAATTCATGGTTAACCGATATTTTTATTTGAAAGCATAGAGAAAATTTTATTTAAAACAAATAAAATATCAGGATATTCTAAGGTAGAATGCCTGAAGGACCTTTTTGCCTAAAATTTATACTTTTTTAAATAATAAGCATTTTAGGAGTTTTTAGACTGGGCCAATTTATCAATTTCATTAACCCAATTGTTTTGGAAGTTTGGAGATATTTTATTATAAAAAAAAATTAATACAATAATATATTAAATTGTATTACAAAATTGAACAATTTTATAACTTTTTTAACATACAATAACAGTTTTTAATGCGTTGCATTTACTCGTACTTGTTTTGCTAGTAAATGTTTATTAGGCCTATTATTTGAGGAGATAAGACATTTGTTGGTTAATGCTGAATAAGCAAATATTAATAATTTTCAATTACAAGAATTTACATTTACACCCTTTCAACACCTAAACATTGTTTGCCTAGGATCACCTTTTGATTAAATTGGTGCTTACAAATTGTAGTTTTGGGGTGAATGAAATTTACATAGATTTATGTGCAAGTAAGATTTATGCAATCAAGATTTTGATAGATCTTAGCAAAAATAAGAATTGGATAGATTTTTTTATAGATTTGGTAATACTGTGTATGATTAGAGCAGGAGAATCCACCTCTGTTAAATATGTTCAGGTTATTATGTTTTTCTTTAGAAGGGGAGAGTACTTTTAAATAGTAGCCTGGGTGTGCCAATGTTTTTGTTATTGTCGAGCTTGCGTAGCGAAGCTCTACATAGGCGTAGCGTTTCCGATGTCGTCGTCATCGGCATTAGACAATGACTTAAATGCTTAAATATCTTCTATAGTATTATTATTTCTTTTCATATAGGCTTGGTTATTGGTTTTCATATATTACTAGGTATTTTTTTTAAGTTTTATCACTTTATATACATTTTTTGATCAAATTAACTTTTTTTTTCAAGAATTTTTTTTCTTCATATTTTGCTTTTATTTATGCATCAATGGATTGGAAATGAAGTACACATGAAAAGTCTCTCAAATGAATTTTTGATAAAATGATGTTTTCTCACTTTGTAACACCATTTTTGGTTTGACATTTTTAGAGCTAAATATTTTTCAAAGTTGCGAGACATTTGAACCGTCCAGTTCGTGGATTACTAGTTTTTTATTTTTTTGTTTATAGAATGATAAGGAACCTGTGTTCTACACCTTGGAAAAAGAAAAAGGATTCTACCCAACCATTTATACCGTATGGAAGTATCCAAAGCTCCTTCCCGTCTTTACTGCCCATGCACCGAATATTCAAGATCTAGCAGATGGAGCAGATCCAATGCTTCCGTATGATATTGGAAAAGACGAGGTAATTTTCTTATGAGCTTTTATCTTTCTTGATTTTTCCTGTGAAAGAATGCAATCTTGGCTGTTCCTTCTCTCCAATTGGTAGACAGTAGCAGTCTATAAATTGCATGTTCTTTTATAAAACATCTGTACTTTCCAAGCAAATTGGTGTTGATGAAAACCTTTTTGAGTTGAACTAAGATGAAGATCTGTTCCATCACACACAACTATGTTTTTCAGGCTTGCCATTCCTCCTATGAATTTATTTACAATAATTTCAATTTTAATTTGCAAGATTAAATGTTGCTTATTTGGTTTGGTCTCCTCTGATGCTGAAGTTCTTGCTCCACATTCTACAGCAATGGTGGTGTAAAAATTTCGAATTTTTCTTTTGTAATGGTGACAGTTATGGTTTGGACAATTCAACACCTGAATGATTGAAAACCATGAGGACTACATCACATTAATGGTACTTTTGAAACAACGATGTGTTCATACAGCCTATGAATGGATAATCAAAGAATTTAATTTGTTTTTCAGGCATCTCTAACATTGCACGGAAGTTTTGAAAAAGGAGATTTGGTTGCAATAAAAAGCGAAGATAATATTGCACCAAATGCCATCGGAGTGACAGCACACTGCAACAATGCAAATGTTTTGAATGTTCTTCATGTCTTTGGAGATTTCCTTTGGCAGATGGGTAGCAAGACTGCTCCTCCAATGGCTAAACCATTTCCAACTGTGGAATTGGATAAAGGTAATGAATGTTAAACAAAATAATTAAAGTTAATTTTTCTAATATTTATATAATTATATTTGGAGCTTTTATATATCAGTTCTAATTGAGCATGACCAATCCCTGTCCCACTTCACATATGGTTCGACTATAGCTCAAGTGAGGTAAGCTCTGTTGTTTCAATTTGGGTTAGCTCACTTGTGCTTTTGTTGATCCTTAATATACTACCCATGTCAAGTGATGTGCAGCTGATATTTACCACTTCTTCCGAGCTAGCATACGAGTAGGCTATGACTTCAGCTGTCGTAATAGGTTTTGCGTTAGAATATCTATTGAAAAGTGCCGTAACAGCACCCGAAGATATGCCCTGCATATGAGATATTAAAGGAATACAGCCATGTTCAAATTCACAGCTTGAAGCAAGTTTGAATGGAGGCCAAGAAATATGCAGCATTTGTCTTCAGGCAACATTCTTATCCACTGGGCTATAATTTCTCATCTAAAAAAATGTATTAAGTATTGTCTGAAATAAATCCCAATAAATAAATTTGATGAACATGTCTAGATGTTGAGACGCAGGGTAATGCTTTAGAGTTATGTTTGCCACGTTCTCCATAGGAATTACCTTTTAAGAGTGGACAATATGGAAGCCTAAAGCATTGACCTGTTAAATGGGATGTGATTGCAAGGTTTAATAATTAATTGTGAAGTATTCATATAAATAAAACTTTCAAAAACCAGCTTCAATACGTGATTGTTGTTAAAAATTAAAGTGTTAATTAATAATATAGAATTGTTGTCAACGATTACACAAATTTAACATTTTTGTAAATATACAAGCACAGGTTTTATTCTTATTTATTATGAAATTTTAGCATCACTGATAATAAAACATAAAATTATTTCTTCAATCTTGGAGTAAACTTTGAAGTTGTGGGAATGGATTTGGATAAAGTCTAACAAGTTGCATATGACTAATGACAATAATATATTAATAAAAAAATTACTTAAATTCTTCCACTGAAAATTAAATTTAAAATAATTAAAAAATCTTTTGTGCAAATGTGATGCCATCCACAACTTAATGTATTGAAAGATGTTGCATTCAAACATAACATAAAAAACAAGATGGTAGATCAAAATGGAAGTGATTTTCTTAACCATTGGCAAAAATAAATCTGAAATGTTTTTCATGTTAGGTAGGCTTGGATAAATTTATCTTCACATCAACAAAAACGTATAAAATGTTTTCTTTTCAGTTGATGAAGAAGGGGAGGCCCAACTGGTCAATGAAGTTACTTCTGTCATGAACAAAATAGAAATGAATGAACAAGAGATTTCACCCAAGAAGAAAACAGAAGTAGACTACCTGAGCAACAAAGAGGCTTTGGCCAAGGACAAAATGGAACAAGAATTCCCGAGTGATTATGTCTTGGAGGAAAATCTCTCCATAAATGAACAAGCTGAAATGGAAGCCAATTTTATGCTACCAAATGTTGCCGAACGAGCATCGCTTCCAGCACTATCTAGTAAGCTGAAGTTTAAAGTTTTTTCTCACGTTTTCTTGGTAATAATAATTAGCTTGTGGGCCAGTCTTAATTGCTGCTGTTGTTGTTGTTTTTTTATTTCAAAACTTTTGTTTATGATATATGCATTGTAAACAACTTCCACTCCATAAATATTCAGTTTGTTAATATATCTAAGCTAGGTTTTGTACGACGTTGTAACGTTTTGGATTAATTCTAAAGATAGCTTAATAGGAGATAAAAAATGTTAGTATTTTTGTTTGGATAAACATTGGATTAAATATTTTTAAAGTATCATAATGTTTAAAAAAACAAAAAATTTCTACTTTTCGTGGTCATTCAAAATACTGCTGTTAATTATTGTGCTATCCTGTGGATCAATCCTTGTCCACATGTTGTTGTCGACCCCACTCCATCCTCGACACAGAGGATGGAGCCCTCACGTTGGAGGATCCAAACCTCATCCCAGCAGGTCCGACCATCGGGAAGCAGCCCCGCCGCTCCCACTAGGTTCGCCCAGAGGGCCTTCGGAGCCAGGTGGGCATGTGAAGACGTGTGTGTGGTGCTGGCACAGCGGGCAGTTTGGAGTGGTGTGTGTATCGGGGGGCTATTTTATTTAGGTATTCTTGAAGTCGAGGGGATTTGTTTGCTGTAAGCTGTGCATGTTATGGGGGAGTGATTGTTTGGTTTCGTTTATTTCTGGTGCTGGGGTGTTGAGGATTTTGCTGGGTTGCCTGTTGTCTGTGTAGTTTGTATGAGTTTCTTGTGTTGTTTTATTGTTTGATGTGTGGTTTCGTCTAGTGTGGTATCCATGTTTGTCATGTAGTTGTTGTTGTGAAATATTGTTTGTTTCATGTATCTGGGTGGTGTTGGTTGCTCTGTAATTGAGTGTCCTTGTCCAAATCTTCAGTTATATTAAAATATTGTTTGTTGGGTTTGATAGGCGGGCAGTAAGTATCCTATTTACACTATTATATGAAAAAATTGAAGAGCAATAAATATTAAATAATTTGCTGTTAGAAAATATTAAATCGGAATTTATGAATACTACAATATTTTCTTCCTTATCTGTCATTGTTCTCTTTTGACTTTACTTATATTAGGCCGATGATGCACTGCCACTTCATTCTTTGTAAAGCCTTTATTTTAAATGTTCCTCCAATGAAGTATCTTTTCTGCAACAAGCCATCGAGCTCCATCACTATTTCTCCATGTGACTTTTTCATGTTCACCAGGTGTTGCCAGGCAGGCTTTTCAATAGAAATTCAAATTTTTGTTAGTTCCAGGACATGAACAAGTTGATGTAGCCACGAAGCTTGCATAGTCATTCCTTTTGAGGATACAAAATGTGCCATTCGTCAATACATGATTGGTTGGTCCAGTCCTATCATTAATGCCAAATTAACATTCCACCGGTTTAGTTATGACCGCCTCCCAAGGCGAGGCTGACTCGTGACTCTCCTACATTCAGGAGTTGGTCATGTTCCACCGGTGTCTGTCTTGCAACTGTGCTTACCGTTAAACAATCTACTTTGGTGATGATGTCTTAATCCTAGATTAATTTGGGTTTTTGAAATAGGTTCGACTATTTTATTGGCTTTAATTAGCCTTTTTATATTTTTTTAACCTGTTTTATGTTATATAGTAAATATTTCAAAGTAAGAAAATTCTGAATGCCTTAAGGGTGTATTGCCGGGCTTTAGCCCACCTTCTATTTAATCAATCTCTATGTAAATCCAGCCATGTAACACAACTCCATAATTTTTGGCAATACTTGTTTCTCTCCACTGCACAGCAACACAGGTCTTGCATATGACTGATGAATAGAACCTCTTCGTTTTATGGCATAATCCGATTCCAAGTTGCAGAGACTCTGACCTCATTGTCCAGCTTATCTCAGAAGTGTCAGAACTGGCTCACCTCCTTTAATCTCCATGTCTCACATGTGATGCTATCACATCCAACCTTTTTAATTTGTTTACATAGTTGTAAGTTTCACTTGAAATTATAAATTTATCTTTAGAAATTGCAAACATTTCCACAGAGAGTGAACAAATGGACAAATTATTGGAACATTGTCTAATAAAAGCAATTAAAACTTCGATGAAAAAAGTTGATCTGCCGTTACTCACGAAGTATTTTTACGAAATGCATATGATTCCGGCCTGTCCCCGTAATAAATCACTCAACATGAAAAAGTCGTCTTATAAAAGATTATCCAAGGTAATTACTTTCTCTTCTTAAATATTGTTAAGTTGCTTAACCCTTTAGGTTTTGGATAAATATTGCTAGTAGTACTAAAATACTATGAACAGACTTGTGGAGTTGACTTTGGAGCTCATTTTCACTAATTTATCTGTCAAAATAACCACTATAATTTAAAGCTGTAAACTACTATGAGAAGTCTACATTAACCAATATAATGTAATGTTATTTACTACTATGAGACTATCATAATTGTTATAAATTAATTGCACTTTATATAGGCCTACTTCACACAAGATAGTGAGTTATCTATGGCTAGTCAATGATTTTTGGTAGCAAATGTTATGTCATCTATACTTTTGATTTTTACTGAAACCATTTGTTAGCTGTGGTGGATGGATGCATGCACTATTATATCCAATTTTTTTATACGAGTATCTACCAAAGAATATATTTAACTATGGAATAATAGCCTACATCTGGCACACAGACCTACAGAAAACAGAAAAACACATAATTACCAACAAATATCCTCAGTCACCCGGTTTGCAGATCTGAAAAATAAGGAATACTTGTAATCAATCGGCTAGGGTGCAAATATTTTTTATTGCAATGATCATTTGTTATTCTGTCATACCTCTTACATCGTATAATATTGATTTAGATTTATTTTGAAAAACCATGTAGGCAAAATAATTAGCTATATGTTCGACTTTTTTATAATTTTAATTGGTGAGAACTGGCAACCTTCAGTGACGTTCTCCAGAACTGAGCTCTCTTCAGTTAAAAATTTCGACTTCATGGTGAGTGGTCTGCTCCATCAGTCCGTTGATTGTCCATTGTTTCTGTTTTCTTTTTCAAAATGAATTTAGAAAGTTGTTATAAGATTAAATTGAAGTGAAGTGTCTTAAGACATTGAGATGAAGAGTTCAATGCGCACGACAGATGAGCGTGCTTATGAAATAAATAAATTGTCAATGTTTTTATTTGAAAGTTATGTGCAATGTAGATTGAAATAAGTAAATTGTTGGATATGACAAATGTCAATCAATGTGAAAATTATCAATTGTTAATAAACGTATGGAAGAATGAAAAATTTATTCGATGCTGTCTTGAATTTAAATGCCGGTTAGATTGTTGGTACAGACCTCTATATAGTGAATACAGACCTCGATATAGTGATTACATTAAAAGAATTCATATATATTGTTTGTTTAAAATTTACTAAATTATTAAAGTTTAAGTATGTCAAAACTAATACAATTGTTTAAATTTTATTTATTCAAATTGAATAGTCTGTTCAATTGTAGAACACATCGCTTTCAGACCATTGCTCCGAAGTTCACGTGTAGTCCATGTATCCAATGTAAGGAATTCCCTTCATAGCTCATGGTTACAATGTAGTGGGAGGCAGTCACATTTTGGCAAGACATAAATTGGTTTAGAGAATGTAAATGGGAGAAAAGATGTACCAGAAATTGCCAATGGAAGGGTCTCACACCAAAGCTTGTGTTGCGCGGGCGCGTGCAATCGCCCGGTTGTTCAACCAGCACGGGTGTGGGTGCACGCGCGCACGTGTCATGCTGCTGGTGCATGTGACTCACGAACATTGAAAAATATGGAACATGTGGCAAAAAATTCTACAGCATTGATCCGATTGTCATGTTGCATTTGTATAAGATATAGTGTTATGATAGGTTTGTCCTGGGGCCTTCTGAAAATTGAGAATTAGTTGCGTCATGAGCCTAGTTTGGATCCCTATTAGTGCAAAACATAGAAAAGTGTTCTTCATGAATTATCTTACCATATTACATAGTTTTTTTTAATGTGATGTGATACCAAAATTGAAATTATCAAACTTAGCATGGAAATAAGTTATAATTATACCCATAAGGGTTAGTTAACTTGCTATGTGGAAGAGTGGAGTTGCCATTCATGACCAATCAAATAAGAGTACTTCTTGTGGAGTTTTGCCTGATGTTAAATTATGGGATCTAAAATAGGTTTTACCCGTTAGTTATTGTACCCTTCAGTATAGAAACATCTGTTGATTCATTGGCCAGATGGCATTTGAATCATATAAGACACCATTGTTATCAAATTTTTCGTTCCAAATGTTTGGTGGTAAAACGACAGGTGTTACCATAATCTTGTAAAGATATTCAAGTACTCACAGTCATGAAATAATGTGCTTAAGCCATCATATTGTATGCATTGGATTGACATTTGTTGAAATTCTGTTATTGTTATAACGTCATACCTCCTCCATAAATCTTTGAAAAAAAAAATTGAACTCGCTATCTTGCCCAATCGAGAGTTTCGATTGTGGTGGCAGGTCAAAGCGAATTCTGAACAATACGTTCCTATCTCGGCTCGTCCAGGCAATGCCTGAGCATGCTGAACTGCCCACATTGTTGGTTTATTTCAGAGGCATGGAGACGACAGTCAGGTTGAGATATGTCATTCATGATTGAATTAATGGTAAAGGTTGAGAAGATTCCAAATGTTCTGGATTTATGGTCTTCTTACCCTTGGCCGAGACAATAATATAAATATTTTATTACTTCCAAGATACAACCTATTGATGGTCGACAGTTGTTCACAATTAAAGTAACAATACCTGACTGTGAACTCTTTTGCTCGCATGAAAGTGGAGACTTCAACCGAGTTCAGGCCCTAAGGGTTGCAGTCCGGCATGTCGAAGCTGGCTCTTTGCAGTGCTGTGTGTGCGTAACCAAAGAGTAAACCTACTTTACTTTCATATCAGTGCCTGTCTCAATACAAGGATCTTTGGTTCAAGTATTGATTGAAATTCCATCTCCGAGATCATACTTCCGGTTGAAAAGGTCCTATCCTTGAGGAGATGGCGGAGTGAAGTGTGCCTTCCCCGACAGGGGCGATTCCTCTGTGGAGGTGTCAGAGTGAAGTAGTACCGATGGTGTGGGATGTGTCTTAAGCAGAAATTCTCTCCCATGTACAGTAAATTGAAAGTTATGTGCAGTAAAAATGTTTACATTCAAGTTGTGATCCGTTTTTAAAGTAAAGAAAGTGTGTTGTATAATTGAACCTTGAATTAGATTCCTTTGCTTTTCTCCTTCCCGAATCTATTACCATTGATATATACTGAAGCTTGGATGCCAACACCTGTTTTTTTTATCCATGGGGTTTTGGGATGGCATTTTCTCTTCAGAGCCTTCAGCTTCATTCACCCTAGTCATGGCCCCGGTTACCTACCTATGTAGGGACTGGATGATACCTAATGCAAGGAGATTCTGTGGGGTCTGCTTGGTGTCCGTTCAAATGGAACGGGAAAGTAGATCATTGGTTGTTTCACTGTTGGTCAGAATCCCTATAACCTACCTGATGTTGCCCAGCTCACCGGTTGATACCAGGAACCATGACCCTGCCTTCCAAACTAGCCAACGGAAAGTGTTGTCATCAACAAGATCTTCAGGAATGCGTCACCACAAGATGAGACCTTCATGTGAGAGCTCCAGCAAACTATGTACAAGTAGAGTATTTCTGTTTGGTGATTTCCTGGCCCTTGGGCTTGAAATTATGGTTCCAAGGTTGGGGTGTCAACAAATAGAGATGCTCAGTGTGCCAGTGCTGATCCATTGAGTAGCAATCATTGTATGTCAGTGAGTCAGCCTCCGGTTGGGTGGCCATGTTGTATGAGATCTAAAGCGGCCAGTTTGGTGGAATTAGGAGTGCAGATGCTCAATACAGGTTCCGTGCCGTTTTGGCAAGAAATTCGGGAGAACCTTGAGTATTGCTTCAACCTTGTTCCGTTCTGTGATGGCATGGATATGATCTCTGTTCAGCTGGCGTGATTGGTCATGTCGCAAGCTGTCCGCCCCACCAGATAAAGTGGTGCCTGAGTCCCACCATGGTAGATGGTTAACAGTTCCGGCTCAAAGGTATAGTTGTCCTATCAGAGGCCAAAGAGTAGCGGTTGTCAAGATCTGACAAATCCTTGCGCATCGCTGGCGTTAGATGTGCAGAACAACCACCAGAGAAAGAATGTTCACAGGGCAGAGCGTAAATCTAACGCTATTTTCGTGATAATGAGTGCCTCATATTCTATAAGAAACCTTCATAAATCCTTAACCACTCATTTACTCATTTTTTAGTGAGGAATAAAAGTTTCTTAGAATATCAAAATATATATAAAATGATTAAAATAACAATGAAATATCCAACGAGTGCGGTTCTGAAAAGTGCCTCCTTTTCCCGATTTATGCCCTGCCTTGGACATCCAAAGGAAATTTCTATACAAATATTTGTTCTTTCAGTAATTGAGGCTTGTTTTGGTGTTTGTTTTCTTGAGACTGCATTGTAGTATCTTGCTTTTGCCTTGGATAGTTTTCTCATCTTAAGGAAATATTTTATACTCGTTTGAGGTGTTATATTTTATTGAGTGGTTGAGAACATAATTCTCAAATAATCTAGCTCACAAAGGCATTACATCTTTCAAGAGTTGAGAAATAATTGTCTTGTACCCTCTACCAGTTTTTTTTATTTATTTTTTCGTTCCTTGATCTATGGGCTTTTTTCAGACCCTTATGGAATTTGTAGACTTGGGTAATTTTTTTATTACCCTAATTTTCAGGACTGGCTCTGGTCAACGATTGTAGGTTTGTCTATCATTATCTATATAGTTTTTGCGCATTACTAGACACAGCTGCAATCGTCGACCATAACCAATGAAATAAAATCTGGGTTGCTGATAAATATAATTGGAAGCATTATGATTAATTTTATTATTTGGCCTCAAATATTTCTAGTAACTGCAAATACAAGAAGAGCATTATAAATAGTCCTATACCTGATTCACTATCCAGCCAGATGTGAGATGATATCTGGTACAAGATTTGAAAAAATCAAGTTTAAATATATTGTATTTTTTCACAAGTTTATTCATCATCTGATCTATATAGAAGGTTCTTAAAACAATTATATTTAAATAGTCTTAATGTATAGGTATACAAATGTTAACTTTTCCATTTTGCCTGATATCCGCCAAGAGAATCCGGTGTTGTTCGGTTGCGAAAAATCCCCATCCAGTACATCACTAATTGTAAACATCTTGAACAAAAAAGACATTAATGCAGGCTGAAAAACATGACTAAAAAATGGAAGATATGAATTGGACATCGTTTGCTGTGTCTAGTCATAAACATGTTTTAGGATACGCATCGATTATCCCATCAATGTTTAAAAATCGTGCCCGAAATTTGTGTCTCATTCATTTTTCAAACAATTTCATCTTCAATAATGGGGAATTGTACATTTCAAAAATATTACGCACCATTTTATTCCCATAGATCTGTTCATAAATATTTTTTTCGATCAATATTGATGAAAAAATATTTCGTACTTTCAAAAGATTTCCACGAATTGAATAATGACAGTGATCTGTTTTAATTGGTTAGTTTTCAATCCTTTTTGTTTCGAGGCTGATCTCATTAATGTACAACTAGCAATGGATTATAAATTTCATACAAATCTAATTATATCTCGGCAATTGTTGCATTACGTGCAGAATTGGTAATTAATATTTAGCTATTAGAATTAAAAGTGTTAAATTATTTTATTAAATTACCTAAAAATGTTTTAGGTCTAATTACTTTTATATTAAACATATAAGTTAGGTCTAGCCCTATTGTATCTTAGTTATTTTAGTGTAAAACTTTCGTGGTTGGTTGATTGCAAAAGCCTAATGAAAAGAGCATAGTGATTAGTTGAAAGGAAAAATTCCAATAATGTACAAAATACATTTGTGACACGGTTTCAATGGTCGATATGCAGTTTAGTATTGTGGAAACAGGCAAAAGTACGCAGATTTATCTATCTGGCAATTTTTCAGTTATAACACTCCACTGTGTGCCAAATCACACTTTCTTACCTTGATTTGCAAGATATTAGTTTTATATTTTTCAGACACGAAGGTGAGTAAAATTTTACAATAAATTCAGTCCTTTATAAGCATTCGCGATTGATTTAGTTTTAATAACTCTTTTTAATGGTAATTAGGGTGCATGACCTAGCATGGATGCGAATTTTTTTCTACATGCTCCGTCTATCGATACGAAGCGCGAATTTCAGAATGTATAACCTAGTCCAGGGGTGGAGAACCTGTGTATTTCCGGATCATTTAATGCGGACTTTGATATAAATATTTATTTTTATCTTAAACTTCTATAAAATTACATTGGTTATTTACATTGTTGTCACTTTCGTATATGTTTGGACAAATCACTAAGTAATGTAGATATTAGGTTAATTGGCTACTTATACCGATGTCATATAATGATCTAGCAATTTGCAACTACTCTTAAGTCGAGTGAACCCATTTATGATCGAAGTGAACCCAGTTATGATTAAATTGAACCTGTTTATGATCGAAGTAAACCTG
>JARUHE010175161.1:0-13856 GCA_031471125.1 Archaeomysis grebnitzkii | reverse complement strand
GTATATATATATATATATATAGACATATATATATTTATTTATTTTAAATTGGTACTAACCACCGAATCACATTATGGTTTTTTAAAAAACATAGTAAAGTAAAACCTGGCACATAGTTTGGTATGGTAAACTGTTAGTAATGTTACCATGCATATTGTAAGTAAAAAAAGTATAATACCATTTGCCGCCTATAGCTCGGAGGCAATTTGGTCATAGGCAAATCATCAGTTGGGAACAAAAAATAACGAGTGCCATAAAGCGAATTATATGTTTATTTAACTTTTGTATGATAAGATGGAATGGTTATCTGGAAGCCAAGTAAGATGGTTCTTCCTTGCTTATTTAAGCCAAATCATTTTATTTGGATGCAATTATCCGCATGCACCAGGGAAGCTATGACGTCCAACTTATAGTAAGACCGGTGCATTCATACAATCACTCTTACGTATGTAGATTTATATTTGTAATTCACTAAAAGGATACATAGATTAGACTTATAATAAAATAAAATTAAAAAATCACTAAAAGTATACATAGATTGAACTTATGATACAAATAGATCTAGAAAAACTGAAAAATGTATAAGTTTTTAAAATTTATATGCCCTTTAGAGCATTTACTATACTGTATACTATAGTTCTCGTCCATCATTTTCTACCTAACTTCTACTAAGAAATAAAATTTTACTTAAAGATAAAAACGAGAACTCATGATTTATGGATTATTGTTTATCAATATAAATACTATAGAAGGTATTGAGAGATACTTTACATTGCGGAGAAACATTTTTGGAATGGACCAATAAGTATAACTTCAAATAAACAGCTTCACACGAAGTTTACAATTATTTAATCATATTTATAAACAAAACCAAAATATGTGTATTTTACTTATTCATGTTTCAAGATCTTAAAAAAATATAATACTGTATATTTTCATATCTTTTTGGTTACTGAGGACTCTTATTTATAAAGTAATAGTACTTTTGCCCAAGAAACAAGTGTCTTCCACAAATAAAACATTATTCAAAGGTACATTTTTAAATTTGTTTGTTTGTTATTGCAAAACAGCAAAACATAAACAAGCTGGTTGTGCTTATTTAGGTTTTGTTCGTAAAGCTAATCGAATAGTTTAGAATGTAAATATCCAATAAACTTCAGTTGACAAGGAATCTTGTTTTTTGGGCAATATCCAGCTGCAGAATGCACACACACAAACTTTGACTCATTCGGTTAACCTTTGTCCCTGCCCCCTCCCCTTCTCTTTCTGATTCTCTCCCTCTCTCTTGCTCTCCCTCTCTCTCTCTCTCTCTCTCTCTCTTTCTCTCCGGCACTCTCTGTGATTAAGAGCCTGGCTGTAAGATAAAAATGATGTAGTTCTCAATAAAAAAAGTTCATCACATATTTTCACGATTATTCCAGAGTCGAAATTCTCAGCATTTATATTGAATGGGGTCGAATTTCTCAGATTTATCGGGAATTTCTTTTTCGAACTATAAACTATTATTTATCTTTGGATTTTGTCAATCCATTTTTCATCAAACGTTTCCACCAGTTATAATTTTTTTTACAAACAGACTAAATTAATTTTTTGTCAAAACTCATTATATAAATTCAAGAAAAAAAGAATATATAATAAATTGTATTAAATACTTTAAATTTATTGTAATAGGTAAATAGGTATTATAATATTTGAGGACTTTTTATAGCGGGAATAATTGAACTTAACTAATCTTTGCACCGCTTCTCACATCAAACTTAATACTACTGTACTACCCACATCAAGTTATATGTATCTTGAAGATATGCAGCCGACATATGGCGCTTTCTTGAAGCCAGTGCTGGTAACGTAAGCACATGAAATTTTACTAAATCTTTTGTAGTAACACTATGGACTCTTATAATAACAATAATAACAAGAGTTTTTATTTTTGGGAAAACAATTCCACAAAAAGAAAGCAGGTAGTTAATTCCCTTGGGCAATCCAAAAATTAGAGCACCAAAAAAAACAAGAAAAAGCAAAAGACATTTTCTTAAAGTTTTTGGTTCATCATTGTTGGTTATGAAGTTTCTATGAAAAATAATGATAAGTAATTAAAAAAACAACATTGTTGTGCATTAGCTTGGCATGAATAACTTAAATATTGCAAGTTAACAGACTTTGAAATTTGTTTTTGTCAAAAGTGTCTATTAATCGTGCATACATAATACATACATGTTTTGTTACTTTTGTAATAATTTTTGTTGCTAAATGATGTTTAAAAGTAAAATAATTTTATTTATAATTATAAGTAAACTTTTTATTATTCTACTTCAGTTTTTTCCATCTTTTTATAAGGTCGGTGCTCATGTTTGGGTCGGGAGAAAGTATCCTTTCGGAATAATTACCAAAGCAAAATAAATTTATTTTCCCCAAGTTTGCAGTTAATTCACAAAACAAAATGGTTCCAATTAATTTTAAGCAAAATCTTATAAATAAATTCATCTTTGTTAGAATACGAAGTGATTACACAGGTGATCAATTCCAATCAGATTTCTTAATTAAGCAAAACTGAGTCCGTAAAATGTTTGTTTAGGTGATCACTCAGGAAGGCCACACAATGTTGATATTTCAGGGGGTGGGTATGCCTTGCCTCTATAATATTGTCCATTGGAATGTAATTGTAAGCAAGAAAGAAATTTTTATAAGCAAGTTTTCAACAGCCTAAGACAAATGATGATGACACAATTAACTTCATTCATATGGCAAATGTGTCGAAAAGTTTTATTCAACATATTAAAGTTACAACTAAAAATTGAAAAAAATTGTCAAGCTGTAAAATTTATTAAAACAATTGAACTTCATCATTATTATTCAATATTAATTATTGATTAATATCTTATTGCACAGTTTTTATATTAAAAAAAGAAATCGATCTATCACCCAAATTAAATTCTTTAGGGCTTTTGGAGGTGTGCATAAATTTACTTTCATTCAAGATAAATTCCTCTGTAATGAAATTTTTTACATAAATTCTATCAGTTTTCTGTTTTTTTTTCACATAGATGAAAGACGTATAGATGGATCACTCAATGTTATAAACTATGGTTTTCCTTTTGGTTGAAATTTGTTAATCATGTTAGCATTGGCTTATCACTAAGGTTTTATAATTGTTTCTGCCATCATTACTCATTATTATTGATCATAAATATCAATTTTAGTATGTTCCTGCTAGTGTTCTACTTGTAATGGTGATTTTTTTGTTGTATTTTTTGTCCATTGTTTTTGATCGTTAGAAACGGTTATATCTCGTTTGTTATAAAAGCGATTTTTCGTCAATAGAAAAAGGTTTGCTTTGCCAAGGAATATATATAGAAATTGATTAAATTGATAAGAATGTTATTTATTGCTTGAGATATGTAGTACCGTGCTCTTAGGCAAAAGTATAATCCATAAAATATATTTATTTTACATTAAATAGTGATTTTTTGGAATTTGTTGTAGACCAAAATTTTAATTTCCTTCTATATGCAGGCAGTTAGTTAGTAACCTGCAAAAAGCAAGCATTCTTGATGGAGATAGTCATCCTATGAAACTCACCCATCCCCCATTATTTGAACTTTCCTGGTAATCTTGAGGTTTTAAAAAGTAAATCAGCAGGACTCACACAATCTCTTATCCCTGACATGTCCAAATTAAAATACCTGCAGAAGAAACTTTCCTTGCAGCCTAGACTAGCATATGGTATTATCATGTTGTGTTAACCGTATTTACGATACCAACAAATTACCATAAGAATTCGTAACTTTTCTAAACCCTTTTCTTTACCTAAAATTGTCTCAGAAAAACCTAGTACAGTTTTGCATAGTAATACCATTACCCTTAATGTTAGCATGGCATACATCAACCAAGACAACCCCAAAAAATTATAATGGAGTACCCAGCTTTATCAATAACCCTTTAGCTTAATTCCTATCTGTAAATCCTGCATCACAGGGAATTGGCACAGAAACCATGACGAACTTATGTACGGTAATGTTTGGTGTTATTACCACAAATACGGTAACTAAAATAAGGTATGATACTACAAATACGGTACGTAAAATAAGATATCATACCATACATACGATAAGTAAAATAAGGTATGACACTATAAATACGTTGAGTGAAATAATGTATTATACCATAAATACGGTAAGTAATATAAGGTATTATACCATAAATACGGTAAGTAAGATAAGGTATTATACCAAAATACGGTAAGTAAAACAAGATATTATACCATAAATACGGTAGTAAAATAAGGTATGATACCATAAATACGGTAAATAAAATGAGGTATTATACCATAAATACGTTGAGTAAAACAAGGTATTATACCATAAATACGATAAGTAATATAAGGTATTATACCATAAATACGGTAAGTAAAATAAGGTATGATACCATAAATACGGTAAGTAAAATAAGGTATGATAACATAAATACGGTAAGTAAAATAAGGTATGATACCATAAATACCGTAAGTAAAATAAGGTATGATACCATAAATACGGTAAGTAAAATAAGTTATGATACTAAAAATACGTTGAGTAAAATAAAGTATTATACAAAAAATACGGTAAGTAAAATAATGTATGATACCATAAATACGGTAAGTAAAATAAGGTATGATACCATAAATACGGTAAGTAAAATAAGGTATGATACCATAAATATGGTAAGTAAAATAAGATAAGATACCATAAATACGGTAAGTAAAATAAGGTATGATACCATAAATACGGTAAGTAAAACAAGGTATGATACCATAAATACGGTAAGTAAAATAAGGTATACCATAAATATCGTAAGTAAAATAAGGTATGATACCATATATATTCCATTCTTGGTCCCCTGTTCATGCTTTCTCATGGAACTACAATGACCAATCTTCACCTAACAGTAATTCTAGTCCTGTTTTTTCGCAATGTTGCAACAAAGACTTAACCATTTTAAAGTTAGTATTGTAGCAACTCCTATTACATGGATAACATTTTACCCTCATTTAACAATCATACTGTGTTTTAGTGTTGCTATGTATTGTTTCTTTGTTCATGTATGTATATTTTTTCTTGTGTTTTTCATTATTTATTGAAGGTTTTGATTTGATCTTAAATTTTATATTTGAATGTTACTGTTGTTATTATTATTTTTTGAACGTAGTATTAGTTCTGTCATTACTATCCGTTATGTATTAAAAATATGGATTAACAATTATATTTTTTATCGTATTATCGTAAAACATATCTTTATTATGTTCTTTGTTAGACAGTTCATTGGCAAACATTATACATACATTTATATTATCATAACAATCTAAATATCAACAGTCTTCTTCATACTTTCCTTATTTTTCTTAGAAAAGTTGTACTAATTATATTTCGTTTTAACAAAGAGTATTGTTTTAGACCACAAACAATTTCCAGTGGGCAACCAACATTGTTTCAACCGTTGTTTGAGAGTTGAACTGATGTTTGTTAAGCAAACAAACCCAATATAAACGGTATTAAAACGTTGCATTGGATATAGTATAGAAGTAAACGTTGTATGAACATCTGATAACTTTTTTTAAACATTATAACAACTTTTTACTCTAACGAACTTCGATACAACGTTGTATGAACATTTTTATTGCACGTTTCAATTTAAGCAATGGTTGGTTGAAACAACGTTGTTTTAAAAACGTTCATATAAAGTTGTATATAAGTTGGTTAGAGTAAAATGTGTACGGAAAGTTGTTATAACGCTTAAACAACGTTATCAGATGTTCATACAATGTTAGCTCCAATACTAATTCTAATGACAAAGGTTTTGCAAAATACAACGTTGTATAAATGTTGAAAGATTTTAAAACAACGTTATAATAACGTTGTTACAACATTAAAATACCCATTGGGTTGTAACACTTTTGAGTGTATTCAAACAAGTTTTATAATACTTGTTTTATTTTTTACTTCTGCAAATCTTTTCTTAGATAGCAATCTTTTAAGTTTTTCAATTAAATATTAAATGAAGTATGTGAGCATTTCGTTTTTTGCTCGTCTTGTTTAGTTTTTTGTCATTTAGTGATTATTTTCAAAAGAGCTTTTCACACTAATCAATACTCATTAACTAACTTAGGATTAATTACATTAACACATCATTCAATAAGTTATTCATGGTCAATTTTCCTTATCGTTCTCAGTATCAAATTATTATTTTGAATTTATCTACATTTAAATATCAGTTTTATTTGGACTACTTTCTATTATATTGTACAGACAAGGAATATTTTTAAATTTCATGGCTTTTATTTTCCTGTTGCTTATAAATTTTAATTTGTTGTTTTCGGTGTTGTGAATAATGCAACAAAAATTTGGAAAGATCTTGCTTTCATAAGTGCTTATAATGAAGGGGAAACTCTTGTAGTAAATGCCTATTTTGTTGAAAATGTTTTAGTTTTTAACCTTTTTAATGTTTTTCTTTGATATTTTAAATAAATATTTAGGTGAAAACTTTAGACAGTAATAAATGTTTTAAACCTTGGATAAAAATATAATTAATTTCAAGAATGTTTTAAGGCTAAGACAAAAACATAATTAATCTCAAAATGTTAACCTCGCATGAATCACTGACCATAAAATCAAACTTCAATAAACTTTAACTCTAATCTTGCAAAGTTGTCTGTGAATAATTTCCCTAATTAATGAACACAACTTTCAAACATATTTCATTTTAATAATTTTTTTTTCTATTAAAAAGTTTTACAAATCCTACAATTATTAACCTCTGCATTATGTTTAATTGTATTTATTGAAGCGCATTCTAACATAACATATAGATATTTTTATCTATTTGTTTATTTATTTGTTTAATATTTATTTATTATTTATTTGTTTATTTATTTGTTGAAGTGCATTGTTATGTAACAAATAGAGGATTTCTATCTATGTATTTATTTATTTATTGAAATGCATTGTAATATAACATACATATTTTTTTATTTATTTGTTTATTTGTTTATGTATTTATTATTTATTTATATATTTATTGAGGCGCACTGTAAAACAGTAACTTTCAAAATTATCCAAACATTCAACTTCCACTAATATAGGTTACATGAAAACTAAATATTTAGTCGAATAATTCATTGTCTTCATTTTTCTTAAATATATTTTTGTCATTTTTTTCTTAAATGTGTTTTTAAAATAAATTTTTGATTTATCAGGTATGAAACATTTTCTACAATATTATGGCGATATATGTTTTCCATCTAGCTTATCTAGCATATTATGTGAAAATAATGAAATACGGAAACGAAAACAATCCTTAAAGTTTTATGATTAAATAAACATATGCAACAATCAATTGCTCTTCTACTTCAACCTCAAGCTACGTAAATAATTGAGTCTCATTCAACTGTATAATGGCCATCCTTAATAAATGGTCCAAATACACTTTCATAGACTCCATCCAATCGGGCATTTTAATGTTGTCACAACATTGTTTTAAAATCTTCTAACATTTGTACAACGTTGTGTTTTGAAATACCTTTGTCATTGGAATTAGTATTTAAGTCAACGTTGTATGAACATCTGATAACGTTGCTTGTACGTTATAACAACTTTCTGTACACATTTTATTCTAACCAAATTCAATACAACGTTATATGAACTTTTTTAAGACAACCTTGTTTCAACCAAACATTGCTTAACTTTTATGAAACGTCTGTTTATAACAATTCCACAGCAAACCTCAACGTTCCATTAACGTCATTTAGGTAACCAAAGATCAACAAACGTTTAAGTTGAAACAACGTTGTTTTAAAAATGTTCATACAGCGTTTTATTGAAGTTCGTAAGAGTAAAAAGTTGTTATAACGTTTAAACAATGTTATCAGATGTTCATACAACGTTGGCTTCAATATAATTCCAAGACAAAGGTTTTGCAAAAGCAACGTTTTAATAAAAAATAAAGTTCATATTGGGGTTGTTACCTAACAAACCTCAGTTCAACTCTCATATAAACAACGGTTGAAACGACGTTGGTTGCCTACTCGGATTTCTACATCCATCGACAAATGCATTTCCAGAAGTATTAGACCCAAAAACTATTCAAAACTACCGAATATGCAGCTTATGAGTTTGGGGCAGAAATTTGAATATCTTTATTCTTAAGAAAGAGATGTTAATACATTTCCTCTGTATATTTTTTAATATTCGACTTTACTTAATCCCCAATCAGAATTTATCATTGGAGTAACATTAACTATCTTGTTTAATGATTACAAACGTTATGGTTTCCAATTATTTATCTTTTCATTATATCTGCGATGTTGACACGGACTTTATACCATTGATAATTATCCTCATTTATCAAATGATTTTAATTGTAATTATACATAATTAATAATAATAATAATAATAATAATAATAATATTAATAATAATAATAATAATAATAATAAAATACATAATTATACATAATTGTACTTGCATTTCCATGAACAAAATTTGTTTACACTTTATAATTTTATCTTATCTATGTTACTCATTGAAATAAGCTTATCTAAACATACTAATGAATAATTATTTATGATTGGAAACATTATTATTAATGTAATTTGTTTGCATTTTTTGTAAATGTCTTTAAAAATCGCCCAAAAAGAGTGTTTTATTTTATTTCGATTTTATACATATTTATGTACAACAATCAATTATAAAGCTACAAAGTAATGAAATATAACCTAAATTTAAATAACATCCAGCTTACCTCACTTGTGATATTGTTGATCCATATGTAGTACCCTATGACACAGATAGTAACTATAGATAACACTGCGAAATTTTTTGACTGGGTTATCCTGCAAAATAAAATACTGCATCGTATACGAAAACTTATACACTTGTATTGAGTTCGTATACTATTCCATTGGGTATGTTTGTGGGGTAGTAATGTTTAAATTCTATCTTCTGTTTTTCTTCAAATTAACCTTAAACTCGAAATAATCTTTATGTTTTTTTAACCAATGTCATTTAATGTTATCCAATGTAGTTTAAAAGAACATAAAAATTTGCGTTTTTTTCAATAAAATTCTTAATTGATTTGTTATTTGTAATTATAAAGTTCAAAACTGAATAATATAAGGTACAATTTTGATGGATATACAATTTAGGATGACATAAGTGAAGGAATGAAACCTTATACTGCTGTTTGGAACATTAATATGCAAGTAATACGTACAAATTCACTTCCTTTATCCCAATCTTAAAGTTTCTTCTTGATTTTATTATTGTGTTCTTCTTAACAATCTTCGACAATATCTTGTATTAAATTATTTCTTTATTTTCAACAAATTGAATCTTCGAGATATGTGTTTAAGTGCTCGAAGCAGCGTAGTTTACAATTTCAAGCAATGATAAAGAACATAAAACAGAAGATAAGTTGTTGTGAATTATTGATTTCAGTTACAATGTCAAAACAGGGATTTCCAGGTATTCATATTTTTCAATGGTAATTTCTTTTTATTTTCTGTTTTTATTAAATATCAACGATTTATTTTTATATTTCGCTAGAAATCCATAACTTCATTATTAAAAATTGTCAAATAATACTTATTTTTCAAATGTTAAAAACAATGTTTTAACATTTCGAAAACATATTATTCATGTATCCCTCCCAGAAAAAATACGTTGTACGTACGTACGCGTACCAAACGTACCTTACGTACCAATCGTACGTTATAAAAACATACTTCCGGTGCGTTTTCTCACAAAATATGTCCAATTTTGTTATTTTTGTATCCACAAAATACGTACGTAAGTGTTTTTGTAGATACAACGTGCCAAGTACGTGCTTATTTAGGTCATGTACGTTTGGTACGTAAGGTACGTCTAGTACGCATACGTACTTTTCTTGGGGGAATACTGGTATAACTTAGCTCTTTTTATGGTTTAACAATTCCCATTATTAAATACAAATGAAACAGAACAGTGTTAGGACTAAAATAACATTTTGAGATTATTTCAAACATAGTAGACTTTTGCGTTGTTTTAACCTGTATTACAAAACAACTATTAAGTTGTATGCGAAGCATTTCCTTTGTTTTAAAAATAACCTTAAGCATGCAATATTAAAACGTTGTTATGAATCAATATGTATTAATTGAAAACAAGTTATGGTATAACTAAAAATTCTTTAAATAAAATAGTAAAGTTCATAATAATTGAAACACTTGATGTAAACTCCATAGATTTGTAGTAATATTTTGTTTTAATAAATTTAAAAAAATTATATTTTCTCAAATGAAATCCATTTAGAATTAATAATCAATCAATCTTAAGGGTTCCAGAGAATTCAGCATTGTATCATCTTTTAGAATTTAACATAAATATTCTTCTGTTTCATGTTCAGTAAAAAACCATCTAAGGTCTTACTGAAACTGTATGGTTTGTCGATCTCTAAACTTAGAAACTATATTGTAACTAGCCAACACATGATCAATTTACAAGTAAAAACCATTTAAACAATTTAAAACATTACCAAAAGCCAATAAACAAACACTTTCACCTTTTTAAAACACTATCTTCATCATAGAGTTGTGCAGAATGAAACGATTGTGCATCCAAACTAGACCATTACATAACTATTTAATTCAATTTGAGCACAAAATTGATCATTTCATTTATTCTACATATAATAAACAATAAAGTATAGCTCATAGTTATAAATGAATGCTAAAAAACTGTATAAACGCTCAGGTATAACAATTTTGCAATGTATATTAATTGCGTAGTATAAACATTGAAACAAAGAAGGTGTCTTTTTTTATAATAGTTGCTGAAAACATGGTGTATAACATGATTTTAAAATAAAATATTCTTATTAAACAAGAGCAGAGCAGAAACTAAATAAAATATATTGAAATGAAATCGAAGGGCATACTTTCCATATGTTAAAATTTTTCTCTTGAGTAACCAAGAAATGACTAATTTTCTGAAAGTATAATTCTAAAATTGTACTTAAAACACTTTAAAAGGTTAACTTATGCAATTTTTAGACATTAAAATGTTTTTACTTACTAGTGTTAGTCAAGATGGCTTCCTAGTAATTTGCAGCAATTCAGTTGAGGGTGCGGCAATGTTACCTGGCCCAAATGTTGGTCCAGGTACAAAAATGAAAAACTATTACAGCACTAAGCTGCAATTTAAGCCAAAGCTTAAATATAAATAAAAGGCGCCGATGGCTTCATGTTAAAATAACATGTTTAACCAGCAGCAGATAACAACACGATGTCACTTAACTTAGTAGAATAACACAATGCGTTGATTTTAGGTCAACACAGGCTGCCTGCGCATGCTCACCGCCCACTGGATCCTCCATATAAACGCCCAAAAACATACTTTCCATTACAACCTACATTAGTTTTTGACAAAGTCTTGAACAAGTAAGAAATAAATGGAAAATTTAATTTATATTAATGTAAGTGTTAGTTTTGTTAAATATTTTCAATGAAATATTGATTGTTTGCGCGCAATGAACAATTGATAAAGAATGACGTCCGTCTATCGATCGGCGATTCAACTACGTCACTGAGACATTCTGATAAGACACAAATAAGATGAGACGAGATTTTCCAAAACCATAATTTTTCTACTTCATATAATTGTTCAGTACAAAAAAATGTTTATTAACAATCATTTTTTAGTATTTTTAGGCAGAAATATTTTTGAGAGAAGAAGGCACTTTACGATCCTCTATCGATTCTCTCTTCCAAACAGGAACGTTCTATTTTTATATATTTTTATAGATTTTATAATTATTTTTTATTTGTTATATAAATAAAAATGCTTGTTTACAACCATAAAAATATTTTGCGCTTACAAATAAAACTAATTGAATAAGAATTTCTATCGACTTGTGAAGGAAATTAAAAATATCAAAACATCTGGGAAATTCAATGTCAATGGCGATGTTGTTTTCTATGTAAAAGATATTTTGTCATTTTGAGAAATATTTCTAATTATTTTTGTTGGAGTTTAATTTATATTTTTGTGGAAACAAACTTGAAACTTTCTATGTTATCATTTAGGTGACACTCAGTAAACAAGTAAAATAACATTATTGGTTCGTATAAGAATGTTTAAAATAAAATTACTTTTTTTGGTATTTCATCTCACTTTGTTTATTTGAAATTTTTGTAAAAAAGAGTAAACTATATTGTCATATATAAAGTATTTTCTAATGTAAAGTTTTTCCATAAGTTGTTTATATTGCAAATATTTTAAATTCATTAATATATTAAATAAAAAAGTCAAAAGTCTTCTATTCTATGGTTGTTATTGGTTGAACGGAAAAAATTATCTGCACTTTAATTAAGATTGTAATCACATTTTTGGAAGATCAAATTTATTCTGAACTTTATGTCAAAGTTTTTTTATTAGAGATATGAGGATTAACATTATCGCGATTTATTGTGCATTCATTGGTAAAAGTTAAGAATTTATCATTGAGTTTGGAATAAAGTTACAAATAGCAACACCGTTTGTTTTGTAAACATTTTTACTCTTTTTTTGTTACAATAAAATTACATGTTATGCAAATCACTGCAAACAAATTTTAAGGTAATGTTTTCGATACTTTTATAATAATTTTATTGTATTCAAATATTTTTTTATTTTGATCGATCGGTATGATCGAAAGTTCTATAATTGTATTTTCCGTCGTCATCAGCGTTGTCCTCGTTGTTTTCGTTGTCGTTGTTGTTTCATCGTTGCTTACATCTTAAGATCAATAAGTATTAAACATCTTTATTTGAAGAACTACAGAAGATTTCCATAAATAAAATTTGTTTAATTGTTTTGTCGAAATTATTTTTTCCCAAAAATCAACATTTATGAAGTTACTTATAGCCAATTCCCACATTTAGTTTATTGTTTGAAGAGTTAAAAAATTGTTAAAGAAAAGTTGTTTCTCATAACCATCAACTAATTATGTCATGAGTACCTTTTTCCAAATAAATATGTTTGAGCAAATGTTTAAAGTTTTTTATTTGAAGAGTTGCCGATAATTTGGTTGAAAAAAAGTTGTTTGTTATGACCAGTTTACAAATATTTTTTTAAATAACATTTATTGAATTATAGCCATAAAACTAAATATGTGGAGATAGCCAAATTTTCAGCAAAGGCTTAAAGTTTTTTTTAAGAGTTACATAAAAATTTGTTGAACAAAAGTTGTTTATCATGACTATATCTAACCAATACTATCAGGAGCATTTTTTTTCAAAAATAAATGTTATGGAGTTATATCTAAAGTCATATAATATAATTAATGTATATTTAATACCTGAGAGTGAAATATTTTTTTATGAAATGTGGCCTTACCTTTATACTGTGACTAATACAGTGACAGCATTATGCCAAAATACGATAACACATATGTATGTGATGAGATAGAAAATTTTTTTGAAAATAAAAATTTTGGCTAAAGATAAATATTGTGTTAGTGAGGAGAGGCAATAAAAGGAGGAAGATTATAATTAATTTCCACAAAGAAAATTTACTAATAAAAATACATTCAATAGAATTGCAAAAACAATATTTTTTAAGACAGAGTAGTTGTTTGACTAATTTAGTTTGGTTATTTTCTTTATTTTTTAAATTGTTTCGTAATTACTGTAGGTTTCAAATTATATGAAGTGTAAGTCACTTGCCTAAATTTTTTAAATTGTTTCGTAATTACTGTAGGTTCAAATTATATGAAGTGTAAGTCACTTGCCTAAATTTTTTAAATTGTTTCGTAATTACTGTAGGTTTCAAATTATATGAAGTGTAAGTCACTTGCCTAAATTTTTTAAAT
>JARUHE010175050.1:0-13857 GCA_031471125.1 Archaeomysis grebnitzkii | reverse complement strand
CTTTAATTTTCAAATGTTTTATGATATCTACAGAAAAATTGAAAATAGGCTTACATTTAATAAACATTTATTGCAATGTTTTATCATTTATATGTTCAAAGTTTTTCAAAATTTCTTCCATGAAATATTCGAAGTGGTAAATGGAAGTTTAAAGTTAAATAATTATTTTGTTTTATTTTATATATAAATAATTGTTATTTTGTTAAAAGCATTTAGTATTTCATTATTTTGAAGTATTGTTGAAACTCGAACTTTTTAAAAATTATTCGGTAAATTCAATAAAATCATATGTTAATGTTTTCTAAACATTTTTGTAAATATTTTTATTTGAAGTAAACATTAATAAATAAGTTGTGAATGTTTTCTATTAAGTATTATTAAAATTGATGTTTTTCTTCTACAATTTTTAACCTTATTTGTTAGATAAGTCATAGAGTATTCTATCAGCAGGCTAATAAAAAGTATTTACATCACTTTGTGAGAGAAGAATATGTTTCCAAGTATATAAGTTAACAGATTAATTTCGTTAAGCCATTTTAAGAAAACAATATAAATTAAATAAGAAATAAGACAGACAAATACATTGGCAAGTCAGGAGTGTTTTTCAAAATTTGTTTAAGAGAGATTAAACGTGTTGTGAAACTCTAGCTCTTAGTAAGATTAACTCCTTCCCGGCGGCGAGCCACTATAGTGGCTCATATATTTTTTTGTTAACATGGAAATTACTTCTGTAAAGACTTAACAAGAACGTACTAACAACATAGGGAAGTTTGAACAGCCATCACTTCTGCAATGACAACTTTTGTTTGGCTGACGTCAGAGTTCCAAATGAATTTTAAATTTGTTTTGACGAATTCAATTTGTTCAATGATCTTGCATGGCAATAATGTATGTCTCCACTTTCTTTCTTATTATGCATCTTATTCCCATATTTATATAGGGTCGCTGTTCTTTGCTAGGTTTCCCACCTTGCTCTGTCTCTCACACATTCGTTTCGTAAAAAGTTTCTTTTAGACCTTCTCTTATCCGATCTTTCCACTCTAAGCTTTGCTCACCCTTTCTTTCTGTGACCTTTTCATGTTAATTATTATTCTCCCTACATATTCTTCATCCTTCATCATGGCCATACCAGTTCAATCTCTTTTCTTGCATCTTATTACTCATTTCTGTAACTTTTTATGTGACTTATGTATTAATTCCTTATTTTATCCTTTCGTATTACACTGCATATCTCATTTCTGCCATGTTCATCTTCTTTTTTTGTGCATGATTCACTGCCCGACCATACCAACCATACAACATAGTGGGTCAAACAACCGTCTTGTACACATTTCCTTTCAGTTGTGCACTTGTTTTTCTGTCATAGAGAACCCCTGATGCTTTTCTTCATGCATTTCAGGCCCAGATTGACTTATGTGCAGGACATCTACCTCAAGCTATCCGCTCTCAGTCACGTACACGTAGTACTTCTTTAATTACCTCTAAAATATGGGTTTACTTAATTTTTTAAATAGTGCTGTCAGGAAAGGATTAAACTGAATACTGATAACAATACAATTTATTTTTACATTGGTGAGACATCTGACCGTGTATGGAACATTTTTAACTATTTATAATAGTCATATCACCTCCACACAAGCAATCCATTAGTCTTCTCTCAACAAATGGTATTTTTCCTCTGCCAAAGATAAATTATTCTCTGAACGAACAAATCCTTTAATTTAACATCTTTGTATAAGGTGTTTGACTTGACCTGTGTTTAAATTTGTTCCTGTAAAAATATATTTTACAAAATACATATTTTTTTTAAGCAAATATTGCATTTCACAAAAACCAAAAGTGAAGTGAAAGTTACGGCTTTTACTCGACATAGTCAAAATCTAAATAGATGCACAAGTGCGCATATTTTGCTTTAAAAAAGATCTATCCAACGATGCAGAGCTCATAAAAGGAATGTATTGCAGAAGTGAATCGTGAGATGTATAGATCCAATTCGACATCATGACATGTTCTGTAATATAATAGATAAGCTCCAACAGATAATTAGGTTTGGTTGAGTTGGGAGAGTACACTGATTCAACAAAATAACTATATTTACGTACGCCATCAATGAGTAATGAATACATTTGATTTAAGCATCCTTAAATCAAGGATTTGGTGAATTTATGTTTATCACAATTTTAAAAACAAATACCATAAAGAAAAATGCATTCTAATAAGTTGGTAAGTGTGCGTAGCGATGGTGCCCCATCTATGTTTTGTGGTTTTGTAAGAATGAAGGATTTATCCCCTATTTTATTTTTTGCGCATTTTTTATCAGAAAAATCAATGTGAAAAATATAGAATTTCAAATGTGAAATGATGCTATGTACAATCATCAAAAGTTAACCTATACATTTGCATTGATTGATTGTTCAAAAAAGTACAATGGTTGCGTTTGACCTACAATATCTGCGTTTCTGCCACGTGTATTTATGTTCGTAGCATCGATAGCAAACATATTGCGCACAACATTTTTGTTTGCTTAAATTTGCTTTAATACAACTGTAGTAGGCTTTATTTTTCCAAACTAAATTTAAAACGTTAAGAACAACAAAATCTATTTATATGTTATTAGCTTGGACAAATGAAGCGTATTACAATTATTTTAAAGCAAACTTACAACAACTGAAATATCATACGCTTAACATTTTTGCTACAGCTGCTGCTAAGGTAAATACACGTCGCAACAACGTTGAATATAGATCAATTTGGTTTGATCCAGATCAATCCAAATTGAAGGCATAATGCAAATTTAGAACCAGGCGTAATAACTGTTTAGTGTTTTGTGATATCAATAATAAAAAGGCCTAAATTTGTGAAACACTGAAGAGTATTCATTTAATAAAGTCGGCGATATATAAAAAACTGGAATTATTGTTGTTATTATTATTACTATGGTCATAGCCGATTTAATACACCATTAAGCAATAGTTAAATGGAAATCCAATGACTAACTAAGATCCTACATAGCGTAATAACTAACCTAAAACATAAAAGTTATTACCAATAGCAAACACAATAATATAAATAATAAAAATAAAATTCTAACGGTATATGCTTGTAATATGTATACGAAATATACAAAATTTGATTACAATTTTCGTACAAAGTTAATTTGAATAAAATAAACAAATGCTAAAAAAGTATAATATAAGATGTTGAAATGTTGTATCTTGGATGTTATTTATCATGCGAAAAGGTGACCGTAAAGTGCATAGAAATATAAAACGTTAGCAATTTATCGGGGAGGAACGTGAAGGAAATTTGAACACTGCCCTCAGCTGTCTAAGATTCACTCTTCAAAGCACGTAAGCAACGAAGTCTTATTTTCGTTATAAATATAATTTGTTTATAAAACTAGCAATTCAATACTAAAACATAGAATTTCAGGTAAATGTGATGATTTAATGCTAGCAGAATATAAAAATACCAATATAATATTTATTTATTTATATTGCAATCCGTTTCGTAATAAGACATCTTTAATTACATCAAATATACTCGACGACGACTACGACCTAAGTGTTTTGACTGAGACCTGGCTACAAGAAAATAACGCTGTGATACGAACTGACGCGACTCCGACCTCTTATACTCTTTTGGATAGTGTCCGAGGTAACGGAAGACGGGGAATGGACTACTGTGCAAGACAATACACAATCCAAAGCTTATATCATCAGGATCCACAGAGTGTTTCGAATTTTCAGAATATAATATTAAAATACGATTTTTTTAAATTTAAAATATTAGCTATTTATAGACCACCCTATTCAATTGCCTATCCTGCTATTTAAACCACACAAATAAACAGTTCCGAAAAAACTATAATAGCTGGAGATTTCAATATCCACTGTAATAAAACTGATAATACATCATTGAAATTTGTTGATATACTTGATACATATGACCTGCTAAACAACGATCAATTTGCAACCCATACATCTGGAAATACCTTAGATATCATTATCACTAGCAAACTAGACAACCTTAACGTAATAAATTCTGAACCAAAATCTTTCATCTCTCATCATTGCTTTATTAAAACCATATTTGATATTCCAAAACCCCATGCCAACGCTAAACAAATCCAATTTATAGACTAATAAAAAATATTGATTTGAAAGATTTTCAAACTGAAATTTTAAATTCAAATCTCAATAAACCATTTTTCTTTTAACTTGACATAAAAGAAATGTCAAAACAGTACAACACTGTTCTAACTGGCATTTTAAATAATCATGGACCCATCATTCATAAATACACAACTATTAAAACAATATCCCCATGGTATAAAGCAATTTAAAGAATCTTAAAGGAGCAAAAAGAAGAAGTGAACAGAAATGACATAAAAACAAATTAGAACCAGATCTATACCGAATTTAAACAGGACAGAAATACATATATAAACGAATACAATAGGGCAAAAATATGTTATTTTCAAAACCAAATCCAAAACTGTGAAAATAATAAAAAAAATTATATAAACTCTTAAACAAATTAACATTTGGCCAACAAAATATATCTTATCCTAAACACGACAATCAGACGCTAACAAACGAATTTACTAATTTTTCAACAATAAAGTTAATCAAATAATTTAAAAAACAAATTAAACTGTATAATCATAATCTATATTCGAATCAGTCGACTACAGATCTTTAACTTCAAGTCTCCGACCTTTTACACATGAGTCTGTATCAAAAATAATAATGTCAGCCCAATCTAAGACAGCTTCGCTTGATCCAATTACCACTCACCTCCTTAAACCAACAACTGCAATAGTAAACAAATCACTCTCTACTGGTATATTTCCACCTGCATGGAAAACAGCACATATTACTCTGATCTTAAAGAAACTATATACTCAAATATATATATACAGACCTATCAGCACGCTCCCCTACATTTCTAAAATTGTTGAAAAGGCCTCAATTTCTTGTTATATCCCACAGCTGAATAAGTCCACATTTTTCAACGATTTCAATTCTGAATACAAAGCCAAAAATAGCACCGAAACACTCCTGACTAAAATCAACTCAGATATCACTAATCATATGGAGAATGAACATCTCACACTAGTCATACCTCTTGACTTTTCCGCCGCATTCGATACCGTAGAGCACATTAAACTAATTGACATATTAAAATACTTTTCAATGTAAATGAAACTAGTCTTAAATGGATCAAATCATACCTAAGTGACAGATATCAAATTTGTCAAGATAAATAACAATTTATCCACCCCTTATAAATTACAGTATTGGACCAATAATGTTCATAGCCTATATATCGTATCTATACAAATTAACATACAATTTGCCTCCAAAATTAGCCGGCTTTGCTGATGACAACCAATTTTATATTTCTTTTAAGCCACACAAATCCGATATTCAATACGCAATTTCATATATAATTAATACAGTAGCTGGGACAGGACACTTCTTACTCACACAAAATATTTTATTTAATGACACAAAAACAAAACTACTTATAATAGGAAACAAACATTTAACATCTAAAATTGAAGAAATAACTATAACAGTTGGATGCACATAAACCACTCCGTCAGATCAGGCAAGAAACCTTCGTGTAATATTTGAAGGTCAATTTTCTTTTCATAAACAGATCAACATTGTATGTAGGAAATCATATTTTAAACTTCACCGTATAAGATAACTAAGGAAATTTTTAGATATAAAAACTGCGTCTCTTCTGGTACATTCATTCATAGCATCAAACCTAGACTATTGCAATAGTCTATATTATAACCTTCCTAAAATACAAATAAATAAACTACAAAAAATTCAAAACACAGCAGCAAGCATAATAACTAAAACAAATAAATACAACCACATTATACCTATTCTCCATCAACTACACTGGTTAACTGTCGATCATAAAGAATAAAAAATAATTGTCTTAATAATCTTGCACCTACTTATTTATCTAATCAAATTATACAATATCAATAACTCGTACACCTCGCTCATCGTCCAAACTATTATAAATACAATTTTTTGATCTCGCTCCTTTACATATGCATCAGCAATAGTGTAAAATTCATTACCAGAAGAAATAAAAACATGCACATCAGTAAATTCATTTGAAAGCAATCTAAAAGCCTATATGTTCAAATTATAGAAATGGATTCCATTATTATGAATGTTTATTTTAGTGTGATTATGGGATGTATTTTTGTGTTTTGGTTGTAGTATTTGTGTGAAGCGCCCTGGAGAGTGTCTTTCGACACTTTAGAGCGCTATACAAGAGAATACAATTTTATTATTATTAATTAGTATGTATATCTATTGTTGTTGTTGTTTTGAAATAAAGTTTTTCACATTTAAAAAAGTGTCAACAAATAATTTTAAACTTAAATATTATTGTCATAATGGTTAAATATATTGACAAATGAGCTTTAATAATTAGACTACCCAGATACTAATGGACATGAAACTAGAAATTATATGAGTCACAGTTTTGACATATTTATGAACCATTAAACTTTCCCAAAGCATACAGGTCAAACTAAGAACTATCATCCAGGAAATTAAAATATTAGTTTGGGTTTATATTTCAAAACATAAGATATCATTAACTGTTTTGTTAGCAATTTTTTTGGAACTTTCTTTCTGAAACTGTTGACAAAAATTTATAAAATGTTGATTAATATGGCATGTATACAAGGTGTTCATTTGTATATGATTATTTGATATCACCATCTACATTAGCTCAATTCTTACATACTACATCAATTATACATTACATTCGACACAATTGATTTCAGTCTGTTTATTTAACAATATTTTTTGGTCTGTTCATCAACAACAGCTGACCAAAAATGTTTGCTAATATATTAAGGGATCTATTGTAAGTGGATAGCATGGCACAAACAAAAGTGTTTGTTTAAAATTTTGGCATATAAATTAATTGGATTAGTATCTGCAATAATTGTTAGGTCAATGAAGTTATTTTTGTTTTTTAATCCTATGATAATCGTGCAGAGGTCCCATTCTATCACCATAGAAAAACTAGAAAATCTGCCACTCAATTTATCCACCGCCTTTAATTAAATTAATTATCCTACAGTCTCCGATATAATAAGCATTACAGAATACTACAACAAAGCACGGTACATACCAAACATGAAAAAAAAACTTGTGAACATAAATTTAGGCGAACCAAAAAAGGCTAGCGCGACTTAAACTGCCTGGTTTTACAGAATTTGGAACATTAATATTATTTTTGAATAATTAATCGGTCTATATTAAGTTAAGTTTTAATAACCTACATTGGCACATTATTATATAACTAACATAATAAGATAACATTCTATCATCATAAAAAGGTTGATTCATTGAAAAATATATAAATGAACTCTGGAGTGTATTGTGCGTAGAATAAACAAATCAAATTTAAAGTTAAGAAAAATTAAGTTACGAGTCAAAAGTTATTCAAAATTAGACTTCGACGTTTTGATTGAAATAAAAGACACATTTAATAGTTTTATCGTTTAATGCTTTTATTTAATTGGTACGATTATTCAAGAAGAAATTGATTTTTATTCTTAATTAGTTGCAACTAAGAAATCGAAATACATCTAATATATTCGTTCGTTTTCTTATTCTTCACTTGTTGGGTTTGTTGTTGTAATTCTATCCTTTTCAAAATATGAACTGGTATGTAAGATGGAAAGGTAAGATAAAATGAATAATTAGCTGTGGTATAATGTTTCCTAAAAAGCAAAACACTATCCTTCTTTCCTTGGTGTGCAAAGATACAACGAACAAAATATTTAAATAGGTTAAACACTATAAAAATATAATAAATTAACATTGAAGAAAATAAAAGAACACCAATGTATCTTAAAATTATGTTCTAATTATACTTTTTTGTTTTTCATAATACTTAAAGTGTATATATATGAATGTATTAAACCAAATGATTCCTAGATGGAAGAAGTGCATGTTTAATCATAAGCAGAACACGTTAACTTTAACACCACGATGCTATATATATAAGAGTTGGTAGCTACATATTATGTTAAGTTTAATAATCTGTGTAGCAACCAAACCTTATTTACTGTCGTGGTCTTAGGGTTAGTATACCTAGCTCAGCATTAACCCTATAACGCCCGAATTATTTGTGCCATAAGATCGTTAACACAACAATGTTTGCATTGAAAATAAGCTTTTTTAAACGTCACTTAAAAGACCCAATGGGCGTTATAGGGTTAAATGTGACCTTCCGATATAAAAATAGGTTTTAGCTTAGCCTCATATACGGTTGTTGGACGGCTGACATTTTAATATTTTTAATATTTTAATATTTGTTACTAATTTTTTCGAATCTATTATAATTATAATTATAATTTGTTTTGCTATTACATTATCATTAGTACCAGCAGTATTTATGGTTAAACAATGAAAAAACAATTAAAAATATTATTATAATATTCCAATAAAAATAAAAAAAATTATAACAATTTTACATGAATGTTCATAGACAATTCAATGTCGTTAAATTGGTCAATAAATTGACTAATTTTGAATAGTTGCTCTATTATAAAAACACATTTTACAAATAGATAAAATAAACAAACATAAACATAAACAAAAGATTTGTTAAACATATATTTTGATAATGATACATCATTGAAGTATTTCCTGAAATAAATAACAATTTCTTTTTATTGATAAATTGTCAGAAACAATTTTCAATTCTTTTATATTAATACATTTATTTTTATGAACATTGAAATTCATTTGAATTTTTTTAACGACTTTTTAATGATTTATACGATGTAGAAATTGTTTGTTTTATGATTAGATTAACGAATAGCTAGTATTTGTGAAGTCTATTTGGCTTGTTAGAAGATACTTCGAAAATAAATAATGTTTATTGGAAGAGCTATAATCTACATAATTGCAACTAAAATATTTATAAAACTAAAAGTATGTAAAGTATAAACATAAAACAACCCAAGCATAACCATACAAATATAAAAACGTATGTTGAAACAAATCAAAGTATACTTAAATCACCTTTACAAGAAATGAATAAGTTTGAAACGGATTAGTAAAGGAAATCTAACAAGCAGAATAAAACTAAAACAAACAAAAACGAATACAATTTAATATAATGAAATTAAACTAATGTAAATACATAAATACAAGAAGAAACAAGTCAATAAAATAAAATTGCAAGGACAATTCGAAATAAACAAAAATGAAGCTAAGAAATACAAATTAATATTAATAAAAAAACAAATAAAATAAAGCCATGAAAAACAAATATAAATAAACAAAATAAAAGCATGAAAAACAAATATAAATAATACAAAATGAAGCTAACAAAAAACAAGAGAAATGAACCAAAAAGTTGAAAAAAGGCCAAAACAATACTCGCTGAAAGCAGAAAATGTAACCAAATGTAAACGGCAAAACAAAGATTTTAAATGCAAACAAAAACTTGTTTATTTTTCATCAGTTTAGCAAATAAAACAAAGAAAAAGAAAACACAAACGAGAACAAATTAGAAGTAATGGAGATTAATCGATCTCGTAGGAGACAAAAAGTTCGAACGAAAACTATTATTGTTTAATGCCAAATAAAGTAGAAGTCAGGGCCAACACTATTCGTTCGGATACGCTTCAAAGGGACGAGGTTGTTGAACACTTCAACAGTAGCTGAGAAGGAATAAAAAATAGAGATGGGAGGGGGGATGATTTCTGACAATAATTGAGGGGCGATAATTGCAGAATTATTAATCGGTTTAAACTATGGATGATTGTTCAACATTTAGCAACAAGACTCACAGCTATCATTTTCCTTTTAATTGGAATGGTTTTAGTGTTTTTTAATGCTTTGAACTTAAAAAAATGAAAAAAACTTC
This sequence comes from Archaeomysis grebnitzkii, assembly GCA_031471125.1. NCBI lineage: Eukaryota > Metazoa > Arthropoda > Malacostraca > Mysida > Mysidae > Archaeomysis > Archaeomysis grebnitzkii. Next base: position 3,921 of record JARUHE010175050.1, on the reverse strand, counting down.
CAATAAATGACCTAACCAAAACCAAACTTATTTTTATTCTAGCCAAAAAAAATTATTTTCTTTTAACCTAACCTCAACTGAATACTCATCAATTAGTCCCAACCTAACTGACTTGAACATAAACTTGTGTTTTGAAAAGAATAACACAATTTGTTAATATTAACACTTCAACATGTGTGACATAAGATGGAGTAAGCTATTAGGGTTATATATCACCGGTGTTACAAGAAACGGTTAAAGTATTAAAAGAATATGGCAATAACAGTCAATGTTTTAATAATGTTGCAATTTAATCTAAATAATTCAGTAGAATATGATTCTATTTTACCATGAGATATTATTCTTATGCCTTAATTTGCACCTCAAATAATGAAGAAAATATTGAAAAAAGCAGAGCTGTACAAGCATTCCAGGATCTTTCGTGAAGAACAATTGTCAGGCAGCTAAACATAGTTCTAATTAACATTAATATAAATTTTTGAGTGTTGAAAACAGTACTGCTTAAAATATATATTATGTAAATATAATAAAAATAAACTAGATGATGAAGTAAGGGAAAAACAAATGTAATATAAAAAATGAAAATAAACCAAGAAAAACGAAACATAATATTCAACAACAAAAAACAAACCGAAAAAAGAGTAAATAAAATAAAAAAAAGACAAAGAAAAAAAAATGTTCAAAAAATAAAGAAAATACTAAGGTACTCAGTCAGATTTTATCCGTGCAGCATCGATAATTATCTCGGCATTATCTTGGCACTATCTGGGGTGTCCAATGATATAACTTTGCAGTATGCCTGCGTTATCTTAACGAAGGGTCATTTTGGCAGAGATAATCACCCTCATTTATCATTGGATTTTAAAAATAGTTATACACAATTATCTGAAAATAAAAACGTTGAAATATTTTTTTTAAATTTATACCTGTAAATACAAACAAGAATCGCAAAAAAAACAATTTTTTTATTTGATATTTTATTTTCAGATAATTATGTATAATTATAGCCTATCTAAAATCCAATGATAAATGAAGATAATTACTTTCACCAAAATGGTCCCTCGCTTTGATAACACAGGCATACTGCAAAGACTTATCATCCCAGACAACGCCGAGATAATTATCTACGCAGATAAGAATATATATACTGCGCAGATAATCGTATATACTGCGCAGATAAACATATATACTGCGAACATAAAACAAATAATTGCGTATGCTGATCGGATGATTTGCTGACTGGGTAGGAAAGCTCAAACAGAAGTGTTTCACCAGATGGAAGGTTTTAATAATTTGTTCATAGATAAATGAAAAAAAATAGAAATGTTAGTATTTATGGATTTTTTTTAGAGAAGCTTTTTTAATTTTTCTGCATATCCTTGAAACATTTTATTATTATTTTATTAGTTTATAATTTTATTTGTAAAAGTTATATATAGTTATGTTATTTAGTTGCTTACGTATCATACAACTACTTTTACATTTGTGAGTTGGTTACATTTTTTCGTATTCATTCATGTATATTAACATGTTTAATCAAGCATTTAGTCTTTTAATAACAGAAAATACTTTAAATAATCAACAACAATCTTTAAAATATTTTTTATTACCTAAACTTGTTTTGTTTACAATAATTATTATCAGTCAAATAACATTACTGATTTATTAGTACAATGTTATTGTAATTATCATTCAAGATTTATTACAGTTGACATTAAATTGTTTCTTAAGGTCATATAAAAATATTTAATTCCTCATTTTTTCATTTTGATAAATAATTAAAATGTACGTTTTTATTTCTGAACAAAGTCACAACTTGAGCTCAAAAGAATATTCACGTTGAAGAAGACCTGATTTTGTTATTGTAAATCAACTTTAGCTTAATTTGTAAACAAGTAGGCAATTGGGTTAATAAAATAAAATATACGATCTAAAAATGTTTTTTTGTTCTGTGTTATACCATTTTATAAGAAATACAAATAATTATAAGTGAAATTATTATTATTATAAACACCTGAAACAATTTTTAAAGAAAAAAATGCTTTGATTCATTAACCAGAACAAACAAGTGAAAAACAATTGAAGAACGTCTAAAAGGAAAACAAAACATTTTGGTTCACTAGAATACTTAACCAAAGTGGTTTGGAGTAAACAAATAAACAAATAAACAAACAAACAAACAAACAAATAAATAATCACAAAAAATAAGACAAACACCTGTTGCTATTCGTCGCAACATCGAGATGTGTCCATCTTCATTGTCAGCCTCCACCGAAGAGTCGATTCGTCCTCTTTTTTATCGCCTTTCGCCACCAGAACGACGTCAACTTTGCTGCGATTTATTTGGGGTTTCGAGTCGTTGGAGTTGCTGGGGTAGAGTGGCTAGCATGTGTGGTTGAGTTTGGTTGAGTGTGGTTAAGTGTGGTTGAGTGTAGCGGAGTGTGGTTGAGTGCGGTTGAGTGTAGTGGAGTGTGGTTGAGTGCGGTTGAGTGTAGTGGAGTGCGGTTGAGTGTGATTGAGTGTGGTTCAATGTGATAGAGTCTGGTTGAATGTGGTGGAGTGTGGCTTAGTGTGATGGATTGTGGGTGAGTGTGGTAGAGTGTGGTTCAATGTGGTAGAGTCTGGTTAAGCGTGGTAGAGTGTGGTTAGGTGTGATAGAATCTGGTTGAATGTGATAGTGTGATTCAGTATAGTAGATTGTAGTTGAATGTAGTAGTGTTGTGGAGCGTGTTTGAACACTTACTTATATTATTCAAAAAATATTAAATACATTTGTATTATTGACAAGAATATTAAAGACATTTACACAATTATGAAACTATTGAAAACATTTATATTATTAAAAAAAAATTTAAACAAATATTAAAAACATTTATATTGTTAAAAAATATTAAAAACACTTATATTATGAAAAAAGTTAAAGACATTTATATAACAATTTTTTTAAAGACACATACTATTGAAAAAACATTAAAGCCATTGTTAAAAAGTATTAAAGATATTTATATTAATGAAAAATGCTAAAGACACTTATATTATTAAAAAATATTAAAGAAACTTATATGAAAATTTTTTTAAAGACACTTTTTTTTGAAAAATACTAAATACATTTATATTATTAACAAAACATTAAACATATTTATATTGTTAAGAAGTAATAAAGACATTTATATTAGTAAATAATATTAAAGACATTTACATTGTGAGAAAATTATCAAAGACACTTATATATTGAAATATATTGAAGCCTTTTATTTACCTTATTGAGAAACATTAAATAAATTTATATTATTAAAAAATATTACAGACATTCATATTATTAAAAAATACTAAAGATACTTATATTATTAAAAAATAATAAAGATATTTATATTATAAAAAAATATTAAAAACATATTATTAGAAAAATACTAAAGCTACTTACATTGTTAAAAAAACATTAAAAACACTTATATTATTAAAAAATATTAAAGACATTCATATTATTTAAAAAAATTATAGACATTTAACTTATTAAGAAACCATTAAAGGCATTTATATTATTAAAAAATGCTAAAGGCAAATATATTAATAGAAATATTAAAGATCATTTTTAAAATATATAAAAAACGCGAATGAAAAATAAAAAAGATAAAAATATAAAAATATAAAAAAAGAAAAATATACAAATAAAAAAATATAAAGACTCTTCCTGCCTGAAATACTCGCGGCGGCCTCCCGTCTCTCGATCTAATCCTACTAATCCTTTCCTCTCCTCTAAGACCTCCACCCAACATCCCTCGGTTGGGGTCGACAGGACTATTCCTGTCTGTCTCTCTCTCTCTCTCTCTCTCTCTCTTCTCTCTCTCTCTCTCTCTCTCTCTCTCTCTCTCTCTCTCTCTTTCTCTCTTTTTTCTCTCTCTCTCTCTCTCTCTCTCTCTC
>JARUHE010174939.1:0-13858 GCA_031471125.1 Archaeomysis grebnitzkii | reverse complement strand
CTAAGCTGTAGGGTAATACTTATCACCTTAGTCAAATTTGTTTAAAAACTTTCAAAATGACAAAATATAACCAATAAACTAAATTTTATATTTGTCTAAGAAAATGAATATTTTCACATTAAATCTCATCCTTGCATAGAAGATTATTGTTCTATAGAAATCAACACTAGTTAATTTTTTAATTTCATAAAAAATCTTCTTTGTTTCAACCAACAATTTTTAAAATAAGCACCCTACTACAGCTTCACACTTTTCAAAAGCATCCATTCAATGAAAAAGATCCCAGAAGACATGTTCATATTTTTCATTGAATTGATGCTTCCAGAACATCATTTTGAAGAGTGTGAAGCTCTAGTATGTGTGATAATGGTCTTTTCTAATAAGGTCCATATAGAAATAGGTGTTTAGAAATAAAGTATTCCTCGTGAAACTGTGTGTTTAATGTTATAACTAATTTAATATTGCCTTTATTTCAATATTTTTTTCATAAATGAACATATTTCACTATATTATAATTTTAATGGAAGTTATTTAACTTATTTTACAAAAAAATTATATTAAAAAAATTGCAAAATTGCATAACATTATGAAGTTTGACCAAAAATATAGCTCCTATTTATATATTTATGCAAATATATAAATATGAGGCACTATAGAAACTCACAAATCACAACCTAACTTGACTCTCACGTATGTAAAATGAGGTTAGACACTGCCAGAATAAGGCTCCCTGCACTTATTCAGAAGCTAAAAAACAAAAGCACCCTACTCTGCTGGTTTAGTTTTTATAATATTTTTTTTTAAATTAAATTTTGGTGCCCTGTTTGAAACGAATGGTGTAATTTTCACTTTTTCTTTATAATTCAAATCTTACTAACTTGAATTAGGAAGGCTACAGACCACTCCACCAGGGTGTAATTTTTCAAAGTTTTGACTTTGTGAGAACCGCATATTTTTTCTGTGTAATGCTGACTGTGGCTTTCACAGACTAGAAAAGTAGGTTTTGATTATTATATTGAATAATTTTAAAATAAAGATTTTTTTAATTAAGAGAGTCCAATAAATTTTGATATATTGAGTCCTTTAGCCAGGGTGTCATAGACTAAACATTGAAGTCTGAGATTTTTTTAAGTAACTGACAATCAGGCTATGACTTCAGCTGATGTAATAGTGTTTTTCCATTAGAATTACTATTGAAAAGTGCCTTAACAGCACCCGAAGCAATGCCCTTCTGACAATATATTCAGTGTTAAGGTTTGTAATATTTTTAAAAATGAAGAATATATGTACTCAATTAAAAAATTATCTTCAAATAATTTCCACAAAACTAAATTCTTTAGTGTTCTTTACTTTTTTTTACTTTTTATTAACTTAAAAAATATTTTAAAGATTTTTTCATGTTTTGGTTTGAATTATGTATCTATAGATTGGACATCAAGTGTACATAAATAGGCACTAAAGTCAATTTTTGATTAAAGGATGTTTTCTCACTTTGAAACATCCTTTTTGATTGACATTTCTGCATTAGTATAGGAATATTTAAAAGCTATTGATGATTTTTTTTCATGTTTTGCTTTGATTTATGCATCAATAGTTTGGAAATGAAGTGCACATAAACAGTCCCTAAGGTGATTTTTTTCTCAAATGATGTTTTCTCACTTTGAAACACCCTTTTTGATTGGTATTTCTGATATGAGAATGAAGAAAAAAAAAATTGGGAATATTATTTTTTTTAAATTTTACATGAGTAGTCATGATACATTTGAACCATACTGTTCATGGATTACTAGTTTTTAATAGTCATAAAATGGTTTACCGAGCTTTCAAATATTACTTGCATAGGCTTTTATAACATCTTAATTTTATTGCCAAAACAATTGTGGAATAAAAAATAAATAAAATATTTTATATCATGTTTACTTTTTATAAAGTAAATGTTACAGATTTAATGAAAACATTTTTATTATATTGAAGTAACAATGAATGAATGAATGAAATAATTTAATAATTGTTTCATTATTATATCAATTTTGTTTGTTTATTTATTTCTTTTACAGATGGAATTTTTTATACACCGTGTATTCGATTTATATTTTTTTACCTCAAAATTCTTGTGAAGTAGACTAGAATGGATCCGTCGGTACTGCTGTGTGACGCACTCGAGTGTTCCGTCTGCCTGGAGACGCTCGACTGTTCGTCTCGCGTCCTCCCGTGCCAGCACACCTTCTGCCGGTCGTGTCTCCTCGATATTGTGGCCACACGAAAGGTATTGATTTATTGTACTGCATTCTCAATAATAAGAACACCCCTAAGGTATTTTAAGGTATTATAACTTTTTTTTGATAATTGATTAATATTTCATAATTTCACTATAAATTTTTTAATATGTGGATTTAAGGTTCCTGGTGATGTACAATGTAATCCAAGCTCTTCCTAATAATAATTGAAACAAAATATTGAAATATGAAAAATACTACTAAGCACAAAATAGTCTAATTGTTTGTCCTGCAGGAACTTCGATGTCCGGAATGCAGGGTGTTAGTTACAGTGACTGTGGACGAATTGCCGCCGAATATTATCTTGCAGCGAATCTTGGAAGGAATGAAGAACGGCCCTCGTCATAGAAGTTCACTCTCAAGCTGTCCAATAGTAAATAGTTCTCCTAGCATCTCCTTGAATCCCTTTGCATCGTTTTCCAATCCTACGACCACAAACAGTGTCGACAACTTCTCCAATCTGTCGATAGGATCGTCTTTTGTGAGGAAAGAGACGAACACGTTGCTCTCTTCGGAAGCCTCGACAACTCGTTTGCCATCTAGCTTAGTAAGGAAAATCTCGCCGGACAGATCCGAACAGGCGGCATCACAAGACCAAACCACACCTGGTGATGCAAGTCGAATGATATCGACAGAAAATGTAAATAGTCAAACTAGAGAAAATATTTTTTTATCTAGTACAAATCCTCTTTGGGAAAACCCGAGATCAAATTGTGATATATCCGCAGGTGATGTGAGCAGTAATAGGTTTGCCTTGAATACAAATCCTCTAGAAGCTTCTATTTTGGAAAATGAACCGAGAAGTTTTGATAATTATAGCTTAAATAATTTGAATCAGACCTCTTCAAATTCAAACAATGTTTTAGTTAATCAGAACAATATAGAATCTTTATCCAATAGCAATAATTCTTTTAATGAACTGAATAATATTTCTGACAGATCAAGTGAAAATACTCTTAGAAGAGAATCCTCCACCGTAAGATCAAATTCCATTTCTTTGGGAAAATCCTCAAATGTTTTAACATCACAAAAACAGCAGAATTCTTTATTAGCATACATTAAACAAAAACGATCAATTCCACCATATACATATGCAAAGGCGATGTTTAATTATACTCGTAAGGAACAAAAAGATCTGAATTTCAAGAAAGGGGATATGATTTTATTGAAAGCCAAAATAGATAGTAATTGGTTTGAAGGGGAGTTGAATGGGCAAGTTGGATATTTTCCTGTATCCTATGTGCAAATAGTTGCTGCAAGTATACCACAATGCAAAGCATTGTATGATTTCAAAATGACAAGTGAAGAAGAGAGAGACTGCCTCACTTTCTCAAAAGGAGAAGTGCTCACTGTGTTGCGGAAAGTTGACGAAAATTGGGCAGAAGGCGTACTGGGATCTCGCATAGGAATATTTCCGATCTCGTTTGTGGAACTCAACACGGCGGCTAAATCGATCATGAAGTTGTCGATTGATGCGCAACAAGGTCCTTCCCGCTTAGCTCCCTCTCCACCAGATAGTTCTATTGAAGTTTCACAAAGTCCTCTGATCATCAACAATTGGAGTGGCAGAAACATTGTCTCTCCACCTACCACTCTTGCTCCACCCATTCCACAACAACAAGCACTTTCCTCCTCATCCTCATCACCAGATCCATCCTCTGCTTCTCCGACATCACCAAGTGCAACATCTCCATTAGGCAATCACTTGGTATCTCCGGCAGCAAAATATTTGGATCCTCACAAAAGACACAGTTTCACATCGGCCCGGACAAACAACGTCAGTCCTCCGAGATCTCCCACTCAAAGACATTCTTTAGAGGTTGGCAATGAAGAGTCTTCAAAGAATAATTGCAACAGCCTCGGACCGACAGGTTCGGTCGGTTCGGCCGAGAACACGAACACGCACGGCAGAAACAAGGAAAATAATACCAGGTCCTCCAGTGAAGAACCTCCACCGCAACTGCCTCCTGATGCTGGTGGAACAAACTTTTCTGGAACTATTCCATCGAAGTCGTCCGTTTCTTATAATCCGTCATTGTCATCTATGTAAGTGTACCTTTATTCATTATTATCCTGTGTTTTAACGACTTTAGCACATTAGTGATAGAGACAATTAATTTTCTTTAAAATTAACATGTTTATTTTAATTATAAAATTATTAATATGATTGATTGAGAAAAGATATTAATACTCTAAAATGAAAAGACTAATAATTTAATCCAATATGTTTTTCATGCATAAATTCATCTTAATTATTAAATTATAATTGGCTAATAATAGTTATGTTCTAAACTGTAAACATTAATTCTCAGATACATAGCATTTCATGCATATCGGCCACGAAAGCCCGATGAGTTAGAGTTACGCAAAGGTAGTTTGTACACAGTCACTGATCGGTGTCAAGATGGATGGTGCAAAGGCTATTGTTTGTCGACTGAGAAATCCGGCGTCTTTCCAGGAAATTATCTTCAGCCTGCAAGGTAGGTTTTTTGAAGATCAAAATCAAACATTTTTATGAACTCTTACCAACTTATTAATGTTTTTGTTTAAATGAATTATAATTCTTATGTTTTAGTGTATTGATTTTGAAGGAATGAGTTCTATATAAGATTGGGTGATCTCCAAATATTCATTGGGTATTTGATAAATTATCTTTTAATTTTATGAACAATAATGTTTTTCAGTCCAAAAAATATTTCTGCCTATTTGTGTTCTCAAAACAACAGAAGCAATTCAATACCAAACCACGGGGTGGGCAGCAGCAATACACCATCCTCCAAACCAACTCAGGGTGTCATAACATACACAAGGCCGTCAAGATCGCACCATTCTTCGAGTGCATCCACCGGTGAGATGAGTCTTCCAGTCACTTCTTCAGAAGATGCTCCATCTTGTTCAAACATCGGCCCACCTTCTGTTAGCCACAAGGAGAGCCTGTCGCTTCTCGACACTCCTGTCAATTCCCCCGCTCCCACTCTCTTCCCTACACACTCTCTCTCTCTTGCCAGGTCTCTTTCTCCCAATCCGTTTGGTGAGTTCATTCTGTTGATGCATCTCTTGTTGTTTGCTCGTTCTCTTGCTGTTGTTTTGTACTTTAAATTCTTGTGAATCGCAAGTGAACCTAAACAATTTCTTGGCCGATTCACAGGTATTGCCGCAACCAATTGTTAGATTTTTGCTCTATTATTTTGTAAATACATTTGTTTTGCTTTGGTCTAGTATCGATTGACATTTTTAAAAAATTTTTTGTACTTAATTGCGATATTATTCTCGTATAAATTTGATTTTCCTTCTACTTCACATGAGTTGTATAAACTTAATTCAAAATTTATAAACACTGTATTGTTGTAATAACTTATCTGACATAAAATGCATGAATTAAAATAGCTTTACCTTCATAAATGTAATGTTTTATTCTTCCATATAGAAAGACCTTGTTTGTTTCTCGCTCTTTAAGCTAAAAGTCAATAAAAATAAATTAGACGTGGGTAAACGAGGTTAACTAATTTTATTGCACATTATATCATTACAGTGTCATGAATCAACAGGCCATCCACGACAGTATATTTATTCAATTCTTATTTTCATTTTAAAATTTGATGCATTAGATGCAAAAAGAATCAATGGTTTAATGAATGACAATGTGTAAAATTGGAAGGTATGTTTGATGATATTACTTGCATTCAATAGTGGATAAACTTGGTAGTAATTTACCCCAAAATATGTTTGTGAAGTTCTTCATGGGTCAATTTTCTTACTAGTTGACATGAAATAAGTACCGGTGCTATATTTTCGCTAACCGTTGCTAACATTTTCTCACAAGCTTAGTCATGTTAGTCATAAGCAATATTATGTCATCTCATTTGCATCACAATTTTTTCCCTTCATAGATAAGATTTAATACAATTTTTTACCCACCAAGGAAAGTAGTGATACACATATCACTACTTTCCTTGGTTGGTTTAGTGCTGTAAAATTGCTTTACTGTATATCACTACTTGCTTAGTAGGTATAGTGCTGTAAAAATGCATCAAAACAAAAATTTAAACTTTTGTTAGAGAGTGTGAAAAGCAAGTTATGTCTTTCATATGTGCTAGATTAAATTAGCTGTTTTTTTCAATGTAAAGTTGATAAAAAATAAAAAAAAATTCTAATTGTTTTGCTCAGCTAAATATTATGTTGTCCATAACAAAATAAGTAATTGGTACACACCATTTACCTCCCATCAATTGTAATCATTACATAGGAGTTATTTCTTGTTGTTTTTCTCTGCATCTATGTTGATGGCATACACTTTTATAAAACAAGTTCTAAGTTTTTTGTTATTCACATTTTATAAATTAGTAAAACTAAAAAACTGCACTCGATTAGCTTAGGTTCAATATGAAAAATAAATATAGCAATGAATAAGTAGAACTAATTCTAGTCATTTTGATGTTGAATAAATATTTTATATTTAATTTTTTTAGTTTTCTGCACAAATATTGTGAAATTTCTTACATTTTGTTTTCAAAGTATTGCAAAAAGTTATTTTTGTGTTAGTGTCTTTTCTAGAATTATTTTTGCCAAACTATTGTAAGTTGTATATTTTGTTGAAGTTTTGTTTTTAGAAGTTTATTCAAATTTAAACCAAATTAATTGGATCCCAATTAATTTTGAAGGAATGCCTGAATCAAACCTTCAAACTGTAACCTACGGTTGTTCAGAGCTGACTCTTTAAACTATATGAGCAATTGTCCCATCATAGTTTACGTAATTTAGAGAGAAAACTCTGAAGGACCGAGGGCAGCAGTTGGAAATTTCCTTTACATATAGCCGCAAAAATTAAAAACAAAAATCAATGTTATCGTGAAATTGTATCGATCACCAAGTCTTTTTTTTTCCACCGATTATTCTATTCACTAAAGGATTTTTTTGTCAACTGTTTTCCTTTCAATAAAGTTTTTCTTTTTCACTTTTCTTTTTGTTTGTTCAATATTTAATTTTTTTCAATTATATTTAATTTTATTTATATGCTTCATGTTTGTACATTGTTTGGAACATGTTTTTATTACCTGTTTAGTTAATTAATTGATTGATTAATTACATAATTGAGTAATTACTTGATTAATTAATTAAACAATTAATTACCTTAATGATTAATTAAATAATTGAATAATTACTTGACTAAATAATTAAACAACTAATTATGTTGATGATTAGTTAAAAAATTAATTAATTCAATAATAAAAATATTAATGAATTAACTGAATAATTCCTCACGATAAAAAGACAAAATTAACGACATTAACCAACAGGTTCAAGTAACAGTTCTCCATCTTCGTTGCCTCCCGAGCTGCCGCCTCGGTCTGTGGGTGCCTCGTCTACCGTCACATCCTGGATTTCATCGTCCAACTCGCAAAGGTAGGGTCTACCGGGGTAATTTGGGTCATTTTTTGGATATTTTTGCTGTCACATACAAACTATGAATATTTTCCAATGTTTTAGGCATGCATCAGAGCATTACATATCTTGACTACAAAATGTAGTAGAAATAAAAAAATTAGGACATTTCAAAATACCAAAAAAAAAACTCAAAATAAAAATTATTTTTGACCCAAATTCCTCCGGGGTACCGGGGGAATTTGGGTCACCTTTATAAAACTAATATTTATGGTAAAATTACTAACTTGATGATATAATTACCTTAACAGAAGTTGTAGAGTAGGTCTTTCTTGTCAAATGTTTGAAGTTTAGTGGAGATTGAATAAGAACTTTTCTTGGTAGATAAAAAATAAAGGTCACTTAAATTTATACACACTTCCAATGTTTATTAATGTTGTAAATTCACCATTTTATTAAACACACTTATAATTAATGTCTTATCTATTTCACTAAATTAATACCTAACTATTTAGCTATATACAGTGTCTATATACAATGTAATATGATTAAAGAACATATAATAATTATTTTTAATGAAAACCCAAATTACCCCATTTTATTTAATACATCACAACTCAAAAACTATCTAACCCATACATGAAATAAACATCTTTCTAGATTGGCAAGAACATGAGCTTTAATATTTCCTGACAGACCAAAGGTTTTAGAGGCTAAAAATTATTATTCAAGTTTTTTTTTTTCTTGTTTTTATGATTTTTTAAAGTCTATTTATAGTATTACAAATACAATTGTTATTATATATCAATGTATATTCAATTACCTTTAAAATGAGCTATAACAAGTTGGATTTAAATCATATTTATATTTTACAGAAATTAAAGAGTGATATTTTTTGCATTTTGACCCAAATTACCCCGGTAGACCCTAACATTTAAAGTAGCGAATTTAAAAAAAAATGGATGAATTTGGTAGGCTTACTGTCGGGATATGGATATATGGGGGTTGATACGAGAATTTATTGAGATTAGGAAAGAGTCTGCAGGTCAGTAGGAATACAAGTCGTCTGAAACCTTGTCTCGCTGATAATCAATATGCAAATACTACACGGAAACTGCTGGTCCAAGTGATATCCAACTCTAATGGAAAGGTCCTGGTCTTAAGGGAATGTCCAATTCTGAAGAGGGTCAAAATCACAAGAACGGTCCACTTCTGAAGACAGGTGCTCTTCTCAAGGAAAGGTCTACTTCTGATACCCTTTTTTTTGCTTGGATGAAATGTGAAATGATGTGGTCCTGCAACCTAAATTCTAAACATTCCAGTTTGGAATTTTGCAAAATTCCAACAATTTACTTTTTTTGTTTTTACACACTGACATAGATAGGCCTGGCTCATTACATGTTCGCAATGTGCCAAATGAACTTTTTTGAATTCAGAGAGTCCAAGAAACTTTGATAAATTGAGTCCTTTAGCATAAAGGGTAAATGAAATAAATTTAATAATTTAATATTAAATAAGTGGTTAATACATTATTAATTGTTTAATACACTTATTAGTCAATAGATTTTCATGAAACCTTATTTAAAAGTAAATATATCTGCTCAACTGAAGAAAAAGGCTATTGTTAGGAAACGCGGACTGTAATTTCAACTTTTTTCACATAAAAAATCGAGTAGACTAGTGATGTGTTTTATGGCAATAGGATAATACCCTACAATTTTAAATGTTGCTTAACCATCGCCGACTATACGAGTCACAACACCATTCTTTACCACTGACCTTAATTTTTCTAGGCCTATTTTTAGGTTTGGTTTTAGTTAGGTTTAGGCTAGGTTAGGTTAGGTTAGGTTACGTTAGATATCACTTACTTTTCTTGAAAATCAGCTACCAGCTTCTTTTCGTTTTGAGCTGGCTGGTATAATTCGGCTGCCGAACGGAAGAAGTCTTCAAAAAGAGTTTCTAAATGCGCAAGAAATGTTATTTCGTCTGTATTTATCAGTTCATACAAATCGTCTAACGATTTAACAAACATCTTGGTCTGGATAATAAATGAGACTGAAGTGTTTTTAAGAGCAAAAAAAGAGATGCAATATTTGTAGCCTACTTTATTTATTCCCCTGCATGGCAACATCTATGGGAAATGGAAATTTTTCTACAGTAATTCAATGACTTCAGTACGTGACGGGTGTGTCGCCTTCATTTAAATTTAATTTTTTTCTAGCCATATGTGCTATTTTTGGATTTTTATTGGAAGGGATTGATGTTTTATGGTATTTGAAGTTATTAATTTGTGTTTATTTCATTCAGGGGATTTTTTTAAATTACAGTCCGCGTTTCCTAACAAATGCCCCATATTTCCAAAAAGGATTTAGGCTACATAAACCAGTATTCAAGTAAATTTTAGCATTATCGTGACCCACCAAACAAACCTAACCTGACTGCTCCTCAAATGGTTTTCGGTGGCCAAAAACACTATTTGCGCAGTAAATTTAGCCCAGGTCTTGTTTTAAAATATGGCATCACGCCGTGACGTCACAACCGTTATACATATAAAAGTAACCAGACATATGATTTGCCATTAATATATATTTGTGATTACTTTATTATTGCATCTATTTCAATAATTTATAGCTTAATGGACATATTACATCATATTACAACTTTGATAAATGCTATTTTTGCTAAAAAAAACTATTGAAAAAAAAGACAAAATTGCGTGCATATTGGAAAGATTAACCATATAAACATTTTACTATTGGGTAAATGTCGTTTCAACATTGTACTTTGCAAAATCTTGCAACTTTTATAAACGTAGGGTATGTATTTATGGTGATCATTCAGTATGGTTCCGTAATCAAAAAAATTGGTATAAATAGAAACTCTCGCTACTTATGTACCTGCAAATTTTTTAACGTTAAATTATATGGGGACTAAACTATTGTCACCCTACAATTAACCGTGTTTTCTTCACAGTTTGCTCGTTCTCTCTAAATTTTTATGTTATATCTTACGTTTAATGGTGTTTTAATCTCAGTTTTACTTACTCTCTCACTATTTGTCTTGTTACTTCATACGTTTAACCGTACGTTCATCTCATTTTGCTCCTTCTCTCTTAATTTTTATGTTATCTTATGTTCAACCATGTTTTATTCTCATTTTGCTTACTCTCTCGCCATTTGTTATATTATTTCATACATTTAACGGTGTTTTCTTCTAATTTTATGAAGTCAGATTTTCAAATAGGACTTAAACTACATAAATCAGGAATTTAAGTAAACTTTAGCATTATTGTAACCCACCTAACCTGACTTTGCTCCTCAAATGGTATTTGTTGGTCACCAAAAACTATTTGAGGAGCAAAGTCAGGTTAGGTTAGGTTTTGTTTTGTTTGGTGGGTCACAATAATGCTAACGTTTACTTAAATACTGAAATATTTCTGTGCAAAATATTTTTTCATAAAGATTTTGATGTGTTTTAAACCAATATTAAGGTTAAAATTGGTGGAAATGAAGATTAAAAATCCCTGAAGAGATTTTAAATTTTCGATAACTTTAGTGGTTTTATGAACTAATTTAGTGGTTTTAGCAACTTTTTTCAACATTTTAGTCTGTTTTAATGAAATTGAAAATCAGATGTTTGGCTAATACCAGTAACTTTAGTGCGAGGAAGTGAAAATAAGAAAATTTAAACTCTTTTTAAGGACTTTAATCTCCATATCCACCAATTTTAACCTACGTAGTTGTTTAAATTTGATTAAAGCACATCATAATCTTTAGGAAAAAATATTTTGCGTGTGGAAACTTAGTTTTCTGTTGTCCTTGATATTAACCTTCTTTTCTAATGAAGAAAAAGAGTAAGGACTCATTTTTTAATCTAGATATTTATGTTAGTGCCTTACATGTAGAAACAAGTGCAATAAGGCTGATTTTAATAAATATTATACTTATTTATAAAATTGTTGAAAATATTAGAGCAGATTTTGAGAAGAAAACAAGGTCAATTGTAATTGTCGGGTGAAGAAAAATTTAGTTGCCATATAATTAAACGAAAAAATATTTGCAGGTACATAAAAGGCGGAGGATCTATTTATACAGCTTTTTTCGATTACGGAACCATACTTTATCATTTTTATGATTACCTGGAAATAGTTCTCAGAAAATTTCTAAAGAACCTCTTGACACACTGGCTACACAGTGTGAGTGTGTCAAGAGGTTCTTCAGAAATTTTCGGAGAACATTTTTCGGCTAAATTTTACTTTAGATCACTTAATCAAATCTAGCAACTATAACAAGAAAGTACTACCAATTTATAGAGGTTTTTAGTTCTTCAATGTTAAACTTTATTTGTGTTTTATGTTAGGGTAGTTAGGTTAGGTTAGGTACTATTCCACAAAATAAGTGAAATATTAATGTTTATCATGTTCAGTACTTTTAGTACTTTTTTAAGAATCTAAGTAAAATTTTGCCCATTTTTCATAACTCTTGGAGAACAGTTGGCATTTATACAGTTTTACCTCTGGTTTTGGATTTGAAAAAATGGCAACTAAAAATTACCCTACACAATTTGAAAAGTAGCTCATTGATTTTTATTTGAATTATGCATTTTTGGCTAAAAAGGAACATCATCAGACCTTCACCTAACCTAACTTTTGATGCAGCCGTCAAAATATTTTCAAAAAGATTCTCCTTTGGCCTTCACGGCAGAAGCTCGCCCAATCGACGCACATGGTATAGGAAATGCCAAATTGTTGGTTTATTTCGACAAGAGGTTCATTCAGAGTAACAAACAAATGAACAACTTTCAGTATTTTGACAAAACTCAAATGTGAATGAGCAAAAAAAGTATTATTTCTTATTGCTAGACTGACATTACAGAGAATACCATGGTTGTGCTTACAGCATCTCAATTCATTTTTATCAATATGCAAACTCATAATGTGTCCACATTTTGTACATGGAATACATAAATTGGTAATACTACAGTTTAGCCCGCCTATCAATACACCTATTTTTGTAGAGAAATGTTAATATTTTCCAAAATTACTTATACTAGCTTATTCTATATCACTATCGCTTTTGATTGATACCCATATGTTTATATTTTGATAAATATAACACAAGTAATAGCCAAAATAAGTAATTTGTCAAAGACTATGCACAGTCAACTGACCGGCGTATCAACCGTCGGGATGACGTCACATTTCAAACACAACTTGGGCTATCTTTTTGCTTCCCCATAAAACAGTATTTACACAAATTTTAACAGTATTGTGACTCAACAAACAAAACCTAACCTGACTTTGCTCCTCAAATAGTTTTCGGTTGGGAAATACACATATTAGTCTAACCTACATTTGTATTTCATGCCGTGTTGAAAATTAAAGTTGGTACGCCTGTCCTTGTCAATGGTGTACAATATTTCTTCAAGAAATGTAGTAATTTGATTCTTAGATTCCATATTTTATATTAATCTAAACGTTAAGAAAAGGACATAAATCAAAAGCGATAGTGATATAAAATAAGCTAGTATAAGTTATTTTGGAAAACATTTAAGATTTCTCTAAAGAAATAGGCATATTGATAGGCGTGCTAAACTGTAGTATCACCCTTATATTAATTAGTTTTTTAAATTCTAAGTATGCGAAAAATGTAAATTGGTCACTTTCACAAATATCATACAAATCATCCAAACTTGAAACAAACATATTGTCACAAAAAGGATTAGACATCGACTGAATTAAGACACGAGGCTTGAGCACATGCGAAAACTTCGCACTTTATTTCTGCCGCTCAAAGGATTATGCGTTACTTGATTCTAAATTTACATAAAACACCCTACATATCTTACCTTGGTTAACATTACCAGCACGGACCCTTTTTTCTATAGTTTTTAGCTAAAATTGCTTTAATAAACACTTTAACATGATTAAATATGTTCATTAAGTTACAAACTATTGAAATAGATGCAATATTTAAGTAATTACAACAACAGATATAATGGCAAATCGTACATCTGGTTGTGCATATGTTGAAACAAGACTGGTTTAATCTTTCCAACACCAACGTGATGATTTTGCATTTTTTCAATAAAATACTTTTAAGCAAAAATAACATTTATTAAAACTGTAATATGATGAAATATGTCCATTAAGCAACAAATTGTTGAAATAGATACAATATTAAAGTAATTACAAAGATATA